>PVJX010006945.1:0-74140 GCA_004027295.1 Dolichotis patagonum
GCTTTATTTATAGGGTGGATCTGATGGATAGTGATAAGAGAAAATCCTGGAAAAGGTCAAAGGCCTTATGTGAGATCCAACTAGTCATCAACTTTGTGTAGAAAAGCAGTGGTATGAAGCAAAAATATACATGAAATCATGGGCACTGGTGAATGGCCTACTTAGTTGGATAAGAGATTCAAGGGAAAAGGATTAAAAGATCACAGACAAGCATTCTGGGGAACTGGGATGTGGATGGATCTATGAAAGTCTGAACTGTATGTCAGTGCCTACCAGTGAGCATTAACTATGGAAGAGAAACTAAACAACTACACAGAATAACTTAGACAGCTGATAAAAGCCAGTGTATTACACTGGCCACCATGTTCAGTACAAGAAATACATGAACTAAGTAGTCATGGTGGATAATATGAAGGGTCTGCATAAGTTTCCATTTATTAAGACTGATCCAGCCATAACTGCTGTGTAATAGTCTTTGATGACAGCTAAGAATATTGGAGCTGAGGCTGAAGACTTTGAGAAAACACCCTTATTATAACTAGTCTCATTCTTTCACTATATTGGATGCCTTTGTGTTCCCATAGAAAGTAATGGTAGTGATATATCTTCCTGTAAGCCAATCTAACTCTTCAGTAAAATAATTTTCTCAGGTGCTGGGACATCTGGATGTCTAAAATATAGCACATTGTATAAAAGAGTTAACACTAAATGGATTAGAGGTTTAAAACCAAGAACTAAAACTATTTAACTCTTAGAAGAAAGCACAGGCATAAATTTTTGTGATCATGGATTTGGCAAGGATTGTTTTTTAAAGTTGTAACACTAAAATCATACATAGCAGAAGAAAAAGTAGAGAAACTTAAAAATTCTGTGCTCAAAGGTCACTATCAAGAAAGTGAAAAGACAATTCATTTAATGGGAGAAAATGTGATAAGGGATTTGTACATGAAATATATAAGGAATTTTTAAAAACTCAATAGTAAAAAAGACACTGATCCCACTTTAAAAATGGGCAAAAATTTGAATAGTCATTTTTTAAAGAAGAAATACAAATGGCTAGTAAGCATACAAAAACAAGCTCAACATCATTAGTAATTAGGAAATGCAAACAAAACCCACAATGAGATACCACTTTACATCCACCAGGATGACTATAATCAAAAGACAGATAATAACGTGTTAGAAAGGATGTGCTGATAGGAATGTGAAATGGTGCAGCTGCTTTGGAAAAGAGACTGATATTTCCTCAAAATGTTAACATTACCATGGTATCCAACAATTTCATTTTAAATATATACTCAAGAGAATTGAAAGCATAGAAATCATGTATACAATGTTTATGCAGCATTATTCATTAATAGTAAAAAACCCAACCCAAATACCCACACTCTTATGATGAAAAAATAAAACATGCTATACTTGTTCAGTGGAATATAATTCATCCATAAAAAGGACTGACATTCTTATGCATGGACGGACCTTGAAAGCATCATGATAAGTGAAAGAAACCAGACATATTTTGTATGATTGAATGCATATGAAATGTCCTGAATTGGCAAATCATTAGAGATAGAAAATAGATTAAAGTTTGCCAGGAGTTGAAGATGGAGGAAGAAGAGAGAGCAATTACTAATGGATGCAAGATTTCTTCTTTGGATTATGGAAATGTCTGGAATTATATAGTGATGATCTGTACATGTCTTTATTAAGTAAATACTCCTAAACTATACATGTGAAAGTGTGACCTTTATGTTAATAAAGTGTGAACTCTATGTGAATCAAGCTTTTTTTTTTAAGAAGAATGAAATAAAGAGCATGGTTCAGGAAGCTGAGCATGGAATATAAACATTAAGTTGATTTATTATTGTATCCATGAATGGGTGCCTAGAATTATGCTACCCTCCATTTCTTAGAACAATTTCCCTACCTTTTGTCACACTGATGTCTTATACTTCTAATACAACCAGAATATGAACTCTGTCTCCCTCATGTCTGTATCTAAAAACCTTATGGCAGTACTGTCCCCTAGTTCCCCATGGAATGATTCCGCTAGGAATTGACTGCAATTTGATACTTGCTAAAAGCACACTTAAGATGCACTATTTGGAGGAGACAGTGCAACGTGCACATTAAGTAGCCATTCTCATAGGTACTCCAAGCTTTATCACAATAAGTTATGTTATCAGAGCAATGTTCCAGGGCCACATGACCCAGCTGGGCATGAGAATTTCAGTGACGAGTTAGGTTACAAATATATTATATTATGTGAGTTACGTTACAAATATACTATATGCCCTGCTTTTACAGAGGGCCTAAGAAATATCCATTTTAACGGCTTATCCATGTCTTCTGAAAAGCTGTAACTGAAGACCTTTTCCATTACATTACCCAGTGACCCTCACATCAGGCCCCAGACGATAAATTTCTCTTTGTTTCCAAGGAGAAGTTTGCTTCAGCAGGTGGATAATGTTCCCTTTCCTTCCCTTCTCCTGCATTTACCGACACATAGATACCATCCAACACAACAGTAACAACCCAAAGGTACTGAGCATGAAGTATGAGCCTGTTCCTGTCCTTACTGTGTCTAAATTGACCACCATAGCATCCCATGAAATACACAATATTTTGTCCCTCTTTTACAAATGTGCAAAGTGAAGCTGAAAGAGAGTAAATCCAGCCTGCAGACCTTGTCATTGGCAGAGGCGGGACTGAACCAAGGCAGCCCATCTCCGGAAAGCAGGACAATTGTAACGTCTGCGTTCCTACAGCCGTACAGCTGCCCACCCCCACTTCCAAGTCATCTGCAAACCTTTTGAATTAAGGAGGTGTCCATGTTAAATGCATGTTTGCTTTATTTCCCACAGTTCCTAGCTGAAAATGCTTAATAAATAATTTTGACTGATTCTTCCAAGCTCTGAGTTCCTTGGAAAAATGACCAGTCATAAATTCTGGTGGTTGTTGCTATTAATGATGTGAGGGTTATAATCACACAGTTTGGAGGGAAGAAGGTCAGAACGGAAAACAACAACAAAAAAATTCATTTCTTAGATGAGGCGCCTAGGGGCTTCATGAGGTACTGTTTGAGGCCTCTGGGCATTTGCGCAAAGCGGGTGTGGATTTAATCATCTCATCTGCTGTAGGTTTCCATAGAGTGACAGGTACTCCCTCTACCTCTTCTGAACAGATTTACTCTGATAAGCTTGGGAACAGAGCTCTTTATCCAGCCGGTCTGATCCAGTCTGTCCACAGGGCTGCTTCTCAGTGAACATACAGTCATACACCAGCTAGACTGGGAAGCTCACAAGTTTTAGTTAAATTTCCTTTCCTTTCTCCTTTTTCTCATCCCATTAGCCCATGTAGTTCAGACATCTGACTCCTAATTGGAGAATAAACGTAGAAAACCAAAATTTTTACCAGCAAGGAACCCATCTCAGGGTCAGATGTGATCTGCTGTTTGGTTTTTTAACCCTATACTTCCTGGAAAGTCCTGCTTTAAAACCCTGCGTGTGTATACAAAAGACAGACATGTTTTCCCTGGGCCTGCTCCATAAAGTGTAGCCTCAGCATCAACTTGTTAGAAATGCAGATTCCTGGCTCACAATTGAGTTCATGAATCAGAATCTGCAGATGAATGAATGTTGAGAAAAAACAGGCTTCATAATGCTGCACCTTCCAGGGGCAGAAGCATTTCATCTGACAGACTGTCCTTGGAGTGCCCTGAGGGTCCAATCCCGAATAACAAGGTGCTGACTTGGTGCCCCTAGATATAGTGTATACCTTCAGTGGACTCTTGTGGTGTCACACGTGCATCCCGGAAGTTGGTGAGGATGGAGTGTAAGTATGTGGAGAGTTAGGTGTTCAGAAAGAAAAAAGAAAGACATCATTTAGGAAGCAGAATGCAGCAGTCAGCGACAGATAAATAACTGAAGTAAATATGGATCCAACGTGCATGGATCTGTCTGACCTGATGGCCTGCACAGGCTCTTTCCACATATTGCTTTATTACCATGAAGGATAACACTGGAAGGAACCTCAGTATTTGTGCAGAAAATCCTTACACTAAGAGCAATTTGAGCCCAGAGAAGTAGAGAAACTTGATGATCACAGTGACAGAGTTCACTGATGGCAGAATCAGTGCGATAAATCCGAACACAGATAAGGCTTTTGTGGCATTAGACTACCTAAAACCCCAAACCTTCCTCTTGAACATGTCTAATGCCTGTTCTAGAGAGAAGGAAGCCATACCAGGAGTGAAGGCCATGGTTTTCATCTTGGCTGAGAGTGAAAGATGAGAAGCACCCAAGGCTTCCTTTCTTCGTGTGCGCTCCAGAGAGAAGCATGGTTTGGCTCCAGCTGTTGTGCCCTCCACACGTTGCCTCTCTTTGCACCCCCTTCTCTTTACCCCCACCAGAGTGGATTTGGACAATTTGCTTCTGTGTTCTCCTGGTCATTTAGAAGCCACTCTCCTCTGGACAGTCTAAAAGCAGAGACAGCTTGGCTATCAGTCACAGTGCCTGTCCCCTCCCTGCTCACACCACTCCAGATGCTGCTGGTGGCTCTTCGAAGGCAAGGCACCACTCTGCCATGGCTAAGATCTTGAAGGGAAGAATCTGGGCCCATTATTAACATTCCCAACCTCCCTAAACCCTAATAAGCTGTGATGAATTCAGCCATTTCTCATGGAGAAGAAACAGCTGTCAATCACAGGGCTCCTCTCTCCCTGCCCTTTAGTTGAATTGCTGCAATGACAGCTATGACTATCCTGGAGCACCAAGCACCGACTTGAACCAATCACAGGCCTGCAGCTGCTCTATCAGCTGTGCTCCCCTCCTACTTCCCAGGCTAGTCTAGGAGGGCTCCCCTGTACTGGCCTCTCTGTGCTGCAGCACAGGCTGTGATCAAATAAAGTCTTGCTCCAGTTGGCCTATAAATCTGCTTGTGATTTATTTCTTGAGTAATGTGCGCTCAGAAGGTCTTATAAATCTACTCAGAATTCTTATCCTGAGTAGAGGGGACAGAGAGGTCACTTTAAAAGAAAGAGCAATAAGCATTTAGAGCTGTTAGCCCTGAAAAGCTTTAGAGACCAGCATTCAATGAAGATCAGTGGCAGAGACCAGCAGCCAGTAGAGCTGGTTGATGGCATCAGGGCTACTAGTGGTGTTGTAATTTGTCCATTTATACTTTCTATTGAAATCAAGCAAAAGACCTCCCTCAACTACTTGGCAACAAGATGACTTCCTTGGTTCTTATTTTCTGTACTGTGCTGTTGGGAGGAACAAGGACTTCAAGCACACAGCAGAGCATCCCTTCCTTACTCTTCTTGGCCATGACCCCAGATCTAACCACTGTGACTACATAGCCCAAGGCCTCAGGATGCAGGGAGTGCACAGACACCCATAGCCCCACATGGGAGATTTTTTTCAGAAATGGTCAGATTTTAATGATATTAAAACTCTCTCATTGGTACTTTATAGAAAACACCATGAAATTAGAGGCAAAATGTTGCAATTTTAAAACATTAGATGAAAAATTTATCAAGAAACCAGTAAATTGTTATGTCCAGCCCATGGGAATCACATTTATTCTGTGTTTAAAACTTTTCAGGGGTAAATCTTCAGTGTTTTTTTTCTCCTGTTATAAAAGCTGATTATTTTTGCTAGTGTCAATCACAGGGAAAGATATTAAAGTATTCACATCTCTCAGTAGCCTTTCTTCTCCTTTCTGAAAAAATTTGTTTTCCCTTCTCTACTCCCAAGTCCTGAATATCTCTCTTATCCCCTAAGATGCTGATATAATTTATTAGCAAAGAGAAGTAGACAAAGACCCAGTTGAGATGGCTATTTCCAGCCCTGATGGTAGATTCAACCTTGGGCAAGCCTTTTAATCTCTCAGGTTTGTTTTTTAGCTTCCCCACCCAATATTTGATATCCTAGCCTACACTAGACGACTTCTAACCTTCTGACTCCAAAATTCTAATTCTTATTTTTATTGTGTTAATTTGTAAGAATTTTTCCTTCAAAATGATAGTTTAGTTTTTATGCGAGATATGACAAAAAATCTTGCTAAAATGCAGGAAAAAGTCCTATCTGATGAAATGTTACACTTTGGAGGTGACATTTTGGGGCAAGACATCTTGTAGGCAACATATCCTGTCTACTCTCAAGGCAACTCTGCCCATTATGGCCATATTTTCACAGTTTTGAAAAGAAGACAAAGGTTCTATCTGACCAATCCATGACGCCCAGTACTGAAAGTGATCTTCATTTGCTTTACTGTTTATGAATGAGTGTGCTTGCAGCGCATAGCATTATATTATTTGTAGCAGGCATTAACTATATTATTCAACATTAGAGGCATTAGTCTCCAGCATTAGGGCAGATTAGCATTTGATATATTAATTCTTTGGGGTTACAATTAAGGCTTTGATTCTTGATTGTTATTATCTAATGCATGGTAACAACTGAATTGTGATTTAGCTCTTAATTCCACAATGAGCACCAAATTGACAAACCAGTACTAATTAATGACAATTCTTTATTTGTAACTGTGTCTGAGAATAGGTAGCTCATGTCTTTTGATTGTTTTCAAACTTACAGGTGAAAATTTCAACCATAATTTGATGAGAAACTCTATGTTGAACTTCTAGTCTTTTGAAACCCTGGTCATCCGTTACTTCCCCTTTCTTCCCACCTATCTGCTAGAAACAAATCTTTGGTCTGCTGCTTTGACCAGGTATCTACCAGGCACCCATCTCTGTTCCTGAACAAATGAGTCACATGTCAACCCCAGATAACTGATCAGTAGGTGAAATATAAATATTCCAATTCCTGTAATTAATATGTCTATGCCTTCTATCAGTTTATTTGCAGGAGAGATCAAAAGGTCTCTCCTAAACATGCCAATGTATAGTAGTACTTTTAGATGGATTCAATGCACTCAGCTTCATAGTTTAAGCTTGCCAGCAGACAAAAAGTAGAAATCTCTGTAACTGAGTGTACATATTACTAAAACCATAATACACCATACCTTTTCCCAAGGCATCTCTTATCTCTGAAGTAGGGAGAAGTAGCACCCTGACTATACCTCCATAGCTGTCTGGTCTCTGATACAGAGACATATGGTGCAGATTTCCCACCCTTCAGCAAAACTGTGTTACTGGGCAGGTGGGATATATGCATTGACTCAGTTCCCACTGGGGCAATCATGCTCACGCCACAGAGGCTCCTCACGGCTAACTCAGTGCACAGTGCATTCTCAGTTGCTATCTTCCCACTCTGAACATGGCTGTGCATAGCAGTTGACACTCTGGCATGTAAAAAGGTGTGCCTTTAGCTCATGCGTGAGTATTTCTGTCCATCCACTTCTATAGCATGTACACATGATCACTTGGAGTGCTGAAATCAGACTCCAGTCTCAAATCCCATCACTAGAAGGCATTCAAGCTTTCCTAGCATTTTCAGCCCCATTGCACCCAAAATACCATTCTATGATATATCTCAATGCTCCCATTGATGGGGATGTCATCTGCTGGTTCCATCCATCCCAGGCAAGGAGCTTGGTATACACTCCACAAAGCAAGCAGTGACATGAACAAGAAATAGACACCCAGTATCTGTTCACTCCTCAATCATCTCCTCACTAGATTTCTGCCCATCAAAAAAGTTATGAAAATGCCCTGGGCTGTTTATGTACCAAGGATTTCAGGTTCTTATAGGTTGAAAGATGGTACAATGATTAAAAGTAGTGTGAAATTCTTCTATATACAACAATAAATGTAAAAGATTCCTGGGCAGGAAGACATGATCAGCTTCTTGTTGTCTCCCACTTTATTTTATACTGACTGAAATGAGATACTTAGTATTTATATGGTGACTTTCTCTTGAATAAAAATAGGGTTGTCATGCTTTATGCACTGTACTTGGAACACATGGAGCATAGACTGAGAGATGATTCTCCAAACGATATGCTATGAAGTGATTATCATGCCACTGGGAGGAGGCACTAAGGGGAAAAGAGGCATTGTTCTGTGTAGTGTGTGTTAAAGCCCCACTCTAGTGGGGAAAGTGGCAGGGGGAGTGGAGGAAGCCAGTGCTACATTTGCATCTTTTCCTGGTTTCCTCAAGGGTTGAGCCCAGATGGCAGGATAGAGAGCATGGGAATTCTCCAGAGGTCCATGGCGATATCCACAAAGAGGAGTCCCTTTAGCTGGTGTTTGTCCGGCACAGAGGCTGCAGTTCTTTTGTGAGCAAAAATTCTCAAACTACTCTCAATAATGAGAAGTCCTGGATGTAGGACCTGTGTTAGTTCTCATATGAGCAAGAGACAAGAGACAAGAATGGGGTGGGTGCAGTGACGTCACTCTCTAGAAGAGGTCCGCCTTACTCCTCTCACTCTCTCCCTTGTAGGCATGCACACTCATACACACACATGCACACACACACACTCCACCCCTCACATCCTTGTCAACACAGCCTCCCATGCAGTAATATGTCTCGTCTATAGACACCCCTGTGTCAAACACATAACTCTCAAAAATCCAGGCTACCCAAGAAACTATACTCTGTCTTTTCTCTCTCATTTTCCCTCTAGAAAAGGCCTTTAAAATATATATTAAACCAGATAAACTTTTACTCAGATGTTCACGTGGCTGGAGCAGATTGACAAGGAAAACAATCACAAAATAAATATTTTTTGTTTTGTTTTTTTTTTAAAAAAAGACCATTTCCCTAGACATTGTCTCTCTCTAACTTGACAGAGCTGCTCTCTTGGAAAGAACAGGTGCTTTGGGAGAGGAGCTCTGGATGGACCTAGGGGAGCTTGGAATGAATCAAGAAACTAGAGAGGCCAAGGAAGTGAGGGGACTGGGCAGGGAGGGGACTGAGCGAGGAGGAGGCTGCTGCTTGCCCTTAGCATCCGCCCCTGTGTGGTGACCCGCCTCATGTTTCCTAAGGCAGCGGCTCCAGGATCAGTCAGCCTGTGGCCATGAGGGCCCCAGGAGGCAGCATACAAAAAGTAAGAACCAATGTTGGGAGTCACAGAACAAGGACATTTTAAGAAATCTGGTTAAAAAGAATACAAAAGTGACTCCACAGAGAGGGAGAAAGAACTCCTATCCCTCTCATTTTTTTTTTTGTCCCCTCTTGCTTTCTTCAATGACAAGAATCGCTTTGAAGAATTTTTGCTTGTTTGCTTCATGATTTGGCTGGTTCTTCTGTGATATCTCTTCCTTGGCTCTTCTCCTTCAACTGCATTCGTTTTTAGAAAGCACCGACTTTACAGTTCTGAGGCTGCTGAGTCGTAGCCTCCTGTGAGAGTGTGTGTGTGTGTGTGTGTGTGTGTGTGCTTGTGTGCAGTGGCTGTCTCTTTCGGTCCCGCCCACTTCAGCCCAAGCCTCCAGGTTCCATATCCTAGGTGCTGGAAGTCTCATGGGAACACCCTGTTGGCACGAAGGTGAGGGCTTGGATTATCTTTGCACCCTGGATTTGTGGACCATCTCTCTGCCCAGCAGCGGGGCAAGCCCCCCATTAGCTACAGAGTTTGCCCGTCTCATACTCCACAGGATTCGGCAGCTTTGAATTGAAAGCCCTCAGAGAGGACTGGATCCTGCCCACCTCATTGTTGGCCAGCTTGAGCCGATGCCGGAGCAAACAGGAAAAGAGGTCAAGCCGGACTTTGCCAGGTGGAGAGAGCTGGTTCACCCGGTCCCTCAGCTCAATGAGCTGCAGGAGGGCAGAGTCCTGGGAACCTTGAGTATATGGGTAGTCCAGCTGGAGAATTAAATCCCGGATAGCATCCGGGTCAAAGGGCAGGCTATAGCCAAAGACCTGCAAGGTGTTGATTTTCATATAGCCCAAATTCTTGGAGGGGTCAGTCATCTCCAGGGGTTCATAGTAGATTGTCTCATTGGAGCTGTCATCCAAGGACTTGATTCGGCTCCGTAGGTAAACATGGACTGTCTCAAAGAAGGTCTTCCACCTGTTTCCCAAGGTGATAGTCCAGTTTTGGCACTGAGCAGCTGCATCCACATTAGTCCTTTCCCAGTCTGGGAAGTTGCCCTCATTTACAGGCATGAACCAGCTCTCAGAGTGGCTGCCCCCAAAGGGGTTGACGTAGATGGCCATGACAGGCTCCAGGGTGCTGTTCTTGGTGAGGCAGATCTGCAGGGACAAGGCCAACATCACATGCACCAGTCCAGGCTTATACTTGTTGCTCTTCAAGGTGAGGAGCATGCGCTTCCTCCAGGAAGGGTCAAACCAGCTGCCCAGACGCATGTCATTGCTGATAAAGATGGAGTGCACCTCAATGCGGCTGTCCCGCTTCTGCAGCAGGTACTTCAGCTCCAGATCCTGGAGGTCTGTCTCCAGCCCAAGAAAGTTCTCCAGGGACTCGGCCACTTCTGGCCGGCACAGCCCCTGGGCCAGCACATAGCCTGGATTACAGCTCCCACAGCGTGTGCTATTGTCTGGAGCACAGTGGGCACATGCAGGGCCTTCACCCAAGGCACACGGGATGAGGCCCTGGCAGGACGATTGGTCATAGGGGCAGGTGCAGCTGTGGCTTTGTTCCAGGAAGGTGCCAGTGAAGGTGCTTTCTCCACAGTAGAGGAGAGACTGGATTCGGTTCCACCAGTAGGACAATGACCTTGGGAAGGGGGGATAACAGTGAAATAGGAGTCAGGAGAAGTTGCCTATTACCATTCTTACCTTAGCAGCACATTGACTAATAGGCAGGGAAGATAAAAGCCCCAAATTCTCTGAATGTTGGAAACTCTACTGCTCCCTTTGGACAGACTGAGTAAAGCCTGGAGCTCAGAGCCTGATGGATCAACTAGAAATATCTGACATCAGACTTCTACTGGAAACAGCCAGGCTCATTTGTTCTGGGTACCATTTCGCTCTCTCTCAAAAATTAGGACCTTCAATATCAGATTTCAGTGTTCTGTATGAGACAGTGTTCCAAACATGCCAACTCCTTGCCAACTTTATTCTTATATCAAGATCTCTTTCCTTTGCATTTTATCTACTTCTGTCACTCATCCACCAAGAGTAGGAATTTTCTATGGATGAATCCCTGAAAATTTTTATTTCAGTTCTTATGTTACCTTTTCCAAGAGCTCTTTCCTGATATTGTTTTTCAAAGAACCACTCTAGTCACTATCATATCACCTTGTTTTGTTTTAATGCACATTATGGTATTTAAACCACTGTGTTTACTTATTGTTGACTTGTTTGTGGACTGCTTCCCTGGATATGCCAGGAAAAACATGGCACTGAATTATTGATCAATGTATTCTCAGAGATCAAAATTGTTTCTTGTGCAAGATAAGCATTTGATAATTAATTACTGAAAAACTGATGAGCTTCTCTCCAAAACCAGTGCTGGCCTGTCCTCTGCACTTGTTCCTTCCCCACAGTTAGAGTCACACTTCAGGACTGCAGTGACAGCTGTTTACCTGCTGGGAATACTGCCTTACCAGCATGTATCAAAGAATTCCTGCACAATGTGACCAAGACTTCTTCTCAAACGTTCCTTTCTTCTCTAGCCTCTGACTCCTGAAGTCCATCCCTTCTGTTTGCCTTCTGCTACCCTGAATTTATTCCATTCCACATAGTTATAATTTTTTAGTTTTTACACTTTCTGTTTGTTTGCTAAAGATTCCCTATTCAACATTATCCCCCACAGCTAAATAGTAGGGCACGGACCATGGGATGAGTTAAGGAATGAGTGAATACCTATGACAATATAGCCTCATTTTGTTCTTAAGGACGAGTCTTGGTTTTCCTCCCATGACTCAGAACAGAGTACTGAGAAAATCTAATGTGTATTTCTCCTCATGCGTGGTTAGTGTAAGCTTTAACTCTACCTTTCTTCCCTAAGAGATTTACCAAAATGGACATGCATGAGTGAAAATTAGAGTAGCATTTGAATTGCTATAATTGAGATGTAAGTAAATGAGCCTCTCTGTTTTTCCTCTCTCACTTCAGACACAACTCCCAATCAAAGGGCACGACTGAGTAGGTGAAGATCATGAGAACCAGAATGGCTGAGTGAGTCACCACTCGCTGCTCTCCCTTGTTGCATGGAAGACCCTGCCAGGCTTCAAGAGCTGCTGCCTGGAGGTGTGAAATGCTGGCTTTGGAGCTTGTGCTCACCTCTCCTTGGGCAGGCGGAAGCGTGGCTGCCGATGGCAGCGTTTGCAGAGGTTGAAGAGCCTGCGGACAATCCGATGCGTCTTTTTGAACAGTATTTTCAGGCTGGCTCCCAGTTGCTGGTAGCGGTGCTGGAGGCCAGCGTCCATGGCCCAGAACTGGGAGATTGCTGTGGAATTCAGGAACCTGTCATCAGGCAGCCTTTTCAGCAGGGCCTGGAACTCTTCTGTGGGCAAGAACACAGGAGCTGAGTAGGGGGGCAGAGTGTGGCCCCAGATGGAGGCCCTTCAGACTCCCTGCATGAGGAAGGGAACTCTATTGTCTTGGGTTCTTTTTACTTTAATTGACAGCTTTACTGAGAAATAATTAACATACTACAAAAGGCAGCTTCAGAATTTTTCCATTCTTCCTACACTGATGTGCCTCTAAATTTGTAACCACTGAAAAGGCTAGAAGTACTGCTGTTGTTAATCGCCTTGGGAGACATCTCTTTATTGCCCTACATAAGGTTATCTGTAACACCATCTGAGGCCAGTCTTCTTCAGTAACACCAGGACACCCTGCGATACAAATAACACCAACACACGAATGTGGGCACAGAGAAGGTATAGCAGCCAGCCTAGAAGTCCTTAGCAAATTTCCACTCCCTGAGATCAAACTCTCCTCTATATACTTCTGTATGACTCTCTAAGATACCTTTGATCTCTTCAGTTGTTGGTCAGATAGCCGTTCTTTGCCATAGTAATCTAGAAGCCATGTGCTTTCTGGTTCCAAGTCTAAGTTCTTCCTAGAGCTTTCTGAGAATGATGTTTTCTGAACTCGTGCTCAGATTCACCCTGAAGTCATGTTCTGTATCATATTCCACCACTGTTAGCCCAAAGCTTGAGTTTGAGAAATTGGAATGTGATATTCTTCTCACTTATTTCCATCAACTTATTATTCTCTTTTTTCCATAGATAAAGTAACTGAGACTTTGAGAAGCTGCATGACTAACCCAAGAACTAAAGCTAATCACCAAGAGGTTAAGGACACGAAACCAGTTCCTTGGGATGCATGTATCACAGTGACATAGATATTAGGTATATCAGCAACATTTAGCTTCCACCAGTTGCCTCCTAGACTCATGCTTCATTTAAACACATTTTATCACACACTTCATGTGCAAGCATTGATCCAGGCACCATGGAACCAGTAGCAAACAAGACAGACAAAAGCTATGCCTTCAATGATGTCAATCTTGTTAAAATTCTTAAATGTACATACTATGTCTAATTACATAAACGCACGTACTATGTTTATTTACACCTGAGATTCTGAACAGTGATGTAACCTGCCTAAAGCCATAGAAATAGTAAGTGTCTGAGCTGGGATCTAAGTGGAAATCCCCATGTTCTTGCCTTGCACTTCTTCAGCAGGAAGGAATTCTGGGCCAGCCATCTACTCACCTGACTCCTCAAACTGCCGGTTGTGTGTGGTCCAGGAGTCCTGGATCTGCACCAAGCTGTCCTCCATGGCCTGGATGTCGGCGTCAGGGCAGTTGCACTCTGGGAATGTGGGGCTGCACTTGCACCAGCAGTCATTCTCCTTGCAGACTAGCTCTCCTTCGGAACTGCATGTGATGTAGCTGAGTGCCGCAGCCACAAAACGTTCACGCAGGTACTCAGGCAGCAGCACCTGCAGGCCTGGGAAAAGGATGCTTTGAGAGATGGCTGGATGGAACCCATGGGGGCTGTTTCCCACACCCATAGTTGCAGGAATCCTGGCTGAGCTTCTGTTGACTTGTGTATCCTGGGCCCAAGAATGGTCACCTCAAGTGCCCATCTTGCTGTGCTGGTTGGGAAAGAGGGCTATCCCTGCCTCAGTGACAGATGAGGGAGGGTCCAAAAATGCTGACGAGGAATACCAAAGCCCAAGACTTTTCTGAACTCCTCACTTCAGCCAAATTGAGAACATGCATCATCATAAGAACAAGTTTATTAGCCACACATCAGCATTTTAAGAATGGAAACAGGAAGTTGTTTTGGATAAAGTAATAGCTTACAGCCCTCATGGGGGAGGAATCAAGGCTTGCCAGTCTTGCTCTGCCCCCAATAGTCATCTTATTTCCATCTTAACTGAGATAAACACTAAGCATGCTAACACATTACTGAACCTCCTGAGCCTCCATCTCAACTCTGATGACTGAGAACATTGCCTTGACTAGGACGTAGTGTATTCAGTGACCAGAAAATAAGCCAAATACTTTCTATATATGACTGTAAGTTAACACTCATCAGACATCATACTGAGGTTCATATAGGCAAGAGAGTCCATGCCCAAAGACCAATTATTTGCCCCACAGCACTAGCTGAGTTTGTTTGCCTGTTCAAGTCACATTGCATATCCTGAAATGGATGCTCCATCTTAATGGGATTAACTCTTTGGGAGATCTGAAAGTTGGATGGCAGCCAATGCCTCAACATGGGTCAAACCTTGATAGATATGAATGCCTCTCGGCCCTCTTTCAGTTGACTTTCTATGATCCTCTCTATAATGTACCAAAGTACTCCAAACTTCACCATCTGTGATGGGTGTCAGTGTACTAGGAATAGAATGTACTCCTAGTTGGCTGTAGGCCACATCCAAGGCAGCTGTCAGAAGCTTTCCAAAGGATGAATGAAGGGTACATATGGCATTGGATGCAGTCTGGGCCATCTCTGAGGTCAGACTTGTAGGAAGTTCCATGATTTTGGAACATTGCAAGAAACTAGTAGAGCAAGAGATGGGAGGATTTCTGAATATATGCTTATCTTTCCTAAAAAGTATGTTTATTCTTTATTTCCATAACCTTGACCTTGTCTTTGGTAGGGAATCATAGAGCCGAGTGTAATATCTCTATCTGGACAGATCTTAAACTATACCTTAATATCATCAGCAACAGTGCATGTGTGTTGTTCTTGCTTGAGGCCCACCTCATACTCTGAACTGCTTCTGAGCTGTCCTCTCTTGACTCTATGCCACCCTTGGCACTGGAGCGGGCCTCTCCATAACCTTCTCCACACGCCTGGTTCCAATACTTTACCTCCCTACATACATTCCTCACACCTCACTCACCACCCCTCCTCTCTCCCCAGAACGTTTCCCATTGCTGTAAAATGAGTGCCCTGAGCAAGGTCTGCATGAGTTATGGGCTATAAAATTAAATGGCATAAACTATTCCAAATGAACCATCAGACATTTTGAACTTCACTCATCACTAATTTGAAGATGCAAACCCATTGCATCCAGGGCCACGGAAGAGAGATGCTAATTGTATTAGGTAGCTCTAAATGAAAGAGTCTTTTACTCTTCTGTATTATATATTTCTTGATTTCTAAAGTATTACTGGGTCGCATTTGGCTCAGCTTGCCTGGAATTTGTAATTGTAGATCATGGGTGAAAGCTATTGATTTTGTAATGCCAAGACAATAATATCTTTAATAGTTCAATTCAGTGAGGTCTTAAAAAATAAACTTTTCCTGCCGAATCAGTTTGCATGGCCCCTTCTCTACAATGCTTGGGAAGTGGAGACAAAGAGGTGACGTGTGTCCCATTATCTCCCAGCCTTAAAACATTTTATGGCTTCCTGTCCTCTTTCTTTTCCAATTTTTCTTGCTCTGTATCTTTCAAAAGGCTCCTATTCATTTCAAAGTCTTCTCCTGGCTTTGAAGTTCTTCTGAGGATCACAGACTAATAACAGAAAGCAGGGCCACTTTCAGGGTGTGGTTACAGTAACCAGTGATCCCAACGTTTAATAGATCTCCTATTTGAACTAGATTTGGTGACCTCCTAATCACTCTATAGAGGCCAGTTATTTTTCAGTGTGTCTATAAGGAACAATAAAGGTATTTTTCGGATAACAAAGGATATCACTGAACTAGGTCAAAGCTTCTAAGGACAGACGTGTGGTTCCTTGTAGGATAGTGTTCTTGGGAAGGACTATGAGACGGGCTGTTTTAGGTGTTAAGTAAAGCTTTGAGTATAGGGCAAACCACCAGAGGTTTTCTCAAGAGAGTGATAGATAGAAAGTTGTTAAATACAGGTCCCAGAATTGGGGTAGTTCTTATCTTGAGACAGGCTTAACAAAATGGGAAGGCAGGACCTTTCGTGCTCTCCTCTCCGGTGATCCGAGTCTCCCACCAGGAGTGAGCAGTGTGAAAAGCATTGCAGAGCTGCTTACCCAGTAGCTGCACTTTGTTCTCTGGACTCTGCACCAGGACAGAGCTGACTGAGTCCAGATTGTCATAGTTGCTGCAGCCCAGAGGACCAGTCCTGGTTTCAGTGACCTAGAGATGGAAGGAGCAGAATACAAGTTTACAAAACAAGAGGAAGTTTGCCCTTTGCCCTTCCCTTCTCTAGTCATCTGGTCTGTGGCTCCATGTCTTTTCTTGGTCTGGCCAAACCAATAGCATGTGTCTTTCCCAGACCCCAGCAGGTTAAAGTCACTTTGCTTGTCCTGTAATTGTGCAAATGTGTAATACATGGCTGGCAGCACAGCTGTACATAAGGAGGAGTCTTTCAGAGACAGGCAAAGGGAATTTGTGTCTGCCCTTTTCCTCTCACAGAGGAACACAGGGGACCAGGTGTGGTCCCTTGACCCTGCTGACAAACCCAGCTGCATCTACTTGATGTGACGCTTACAGGTTTCAGGGACCCTGAAGATGAAAAGCCTAGAGAAATATGAATTATGAGTATTATTATTAGTATTAAACATTTAAGTCCCACCTCGGCACTGAGCTGTCCTCAGAGAAAATCAGCCATTGGCTTACTGCATATTTTAATAACTATATTAAATATACATAAACTCTTATAGCCATGTAATATTCCAAAACACCATAGTCATTTTAAAATATTATAAAGCTGGCCCATCCGTTTCCCCTGATGTTTAAAGTATAAGATGAAAAATGGGGAACTTTAAATGCACTGAAATAATTATGTTATGAGAATGATGGGGACCTGAGGCCCTTACTTCTCAGGATTTCTGAAGTCTTTGCCAACAATCAATCAACCAATCAACGAGTATTTATTGAGCAGCTTCTGCACAGTTCCACACAATTCATCAAACATTCATAGACTGCCTTTCTGTAATTCCTCAGGGAAGTCTATCCTGATACCCGTGACCTATTTTTGTAGCTCCTGGCACCATTCTGCCTTGCAGCAGGTAGATAAGTTGCACCTTTGCATCCTTTTTGGAGTGTGCAGTTCATGTGTGGGTCCATGTGTTACAGTCTCCACAGAGGTAAGCTCGTATTTATCTTGTTTGCTATGGTGTCATGAGCAACCAGGACAGTGTCTGCCATACAGCAGATTCTCAATGAATTAGAGAGTATGTGACTAAAGTGTTCTAGACATTGCAGAGTGTGGAGGTGGGCACAAAGATGTAGAAGGTATATAATGGATCCTCTCGGGACCCAGGCACATACTCAAGTGACTGTCCGACATCCCAGTCATAGCAGAAAAAAGTGCTACAAGGAGCACCAAGGAAAGAATACCTCTAAACAAAGGGGAAATGGGAGAAGTAGTAAAAGAAACACCATCTCCGCTGATCCTTAAGTATAAGAGGGAAGCAGAGAGATAGAAAAGGCAGGGAAAATATCTACTATGAAGAAAAAAGAAGGGGCAGCAAGATCTAAAGCATGAGGCATGATCTAAAGCATAGGATATGTGCCCTGCTAATTACCATGGAGCATACCAATGTGCAAGTGACACTACTAAGGGAGTCTGTTTGAAAATGAACCCAGAACAAAGTATTCAAGTGAAAGACGGTGTGATGCTGACTAAAAATGTAGGGTGGGGGAGAGAGATAAAGAGAAAAAGGAGATATTCTTGGAGTTTGAAGTAGCCTGAAAAGGCATAACAGAAAGGTGAGCCATAAATTGGTTTTGAAGGATAAGCAGAGTGAGAGGAAAGAGGAAGGAAATTGTAGAGGTGAGTCCAGACAAAGACCAAGGCAGCAGCAACAGGCACAGTGCCTGAGAAGCAGCAAGACGAAATGCAAGAGAACACAACCAAGACCAGGACACCAGCAGAAATGATCTATGTTTCCATTCCATTGGACCATCACAGAAACTTTCTGGAATAAATTTCATGATCACCACTTCACAAAAACCAAGGCTATGAGAATTGTAGTATTTGAAACATAGAGCTTTTAGATGGCAGAAAGAGGGTTTTAACATTTGCACTTTCAGACCCTAATTTAGTACTTTTTTCTCTCCTGAGAAGGCAGGTCAAAGGGCTACAGAAAATAAAGTGAGCTTAAGCCACTTACATTTATCACTGTCTAAGGACAAAATATTTTAAACATACCAGTCTACCCAGCATATGCTAATGATCTTTCCTCTTTCCAAAGTGTTGACATTGGACAAAACAATTTGTTTTGGCTTGAAATCAGTATTGCTATCTTTCATTAGGAAACCAAGCCCAGATGAGTAAAGTTACTCAAGGAGATACAGCTAGACACCTACTGGGCTAGGACCCATCAAACTTATTCTTTTTTTCCATTATCTGTTTATTTAACAAGCATTCAAAGAATGAATAAGACCTAGCTATTGCCAGAGAGGAACTTGTAGAAAATAGAAACACTTCCATAATCCCACTTCTTTGGCCACTTCTCTTGGGCCTGCCTCCCTCCACATGTGCATACCAGGTGCTGACACTTCCTCCTAAGTAAGTTTCTAAGCAGTTATTAGACAGAACCAGTTCTACTTCTGCTTCTACCTGATGTAAAAGTCCCTACAAAAATTTCGATAGCCAAGAACTAGCCTAACAACTCTATGGAAGCCTGTTCCTCTTGGGATGGAATGGGTTAGATGCTGGGGCAAGATGGCAGAGTGTGGTACATGGGATACTAGGCACTTCCTGCCTCTAGGTAAGCTGGCCACCAAAATGGCACTAACTTCTATACTGGTTTTCCACCTACCCACCCTCAAATTTGTCACTTGCCAACCATGTCTTCACACGGAGAGAGATAACAAGCTTTATGTAGAAGTAAGATATGACCCAAGGAGGCAGGCAGGGCAGAGAACAACCATGACAAGAGCTGTCCTTTCCTTGCCCTTACACCCCGCCCCCTTTGCTAGCCACCACCACTCCACACCCCACCATCTTGTTCAGAATCATGAAACTGGCTCTGATGGTTATGATTTTTTCCTCTTCTGTTTCCAAAGGTCAGTTCTCTAAGAACACAATCAGGTAGGTCATTGAAAGGGCAAGTAGCTTCCTTTTGTTAAGTGTGACACAAAGACAGGAATGCAGAAGTGACACAGGCCTTGAACTTCATGATCATTTCCTGATAGAAAGATCTGAAGCCACATTTACAAAAGTGAGGAAATCTCATACAGCTGTGGCTAGATCCTAGTCACAGCTGTTTTCACAGATGATCTCCTGAGACCATCTCTCTCCCTTCTAGAGTAGTAAGGAGATGAGAAGAGGGGCAGCTGAACAGGGCTCCCCCACGAACATTGGCTGTCATTAACAACCAGTGTATGCAATGGCCTGAGACAACCCCTCCCACTGTGCCCGCACAAGGAAGCCCCAGGGTCTGTCAAGGTGAGAGAGAGAGAGAGAGAGAGAGAGGAGAGAGAGAGAGAGAGAGAGAGAGAATGTTGTGGCTTTCTGTGTAGAAGAGGCACACAGCTTGGGAAGATTTTAAAGACAGCCACAGAGGTAATGGAAAGTGCAGTTCACTCGGGTAAGCATGTTCAAAGAGAGCTTCAGATAAGCTTCCAGAAAGGGCAAATAATTGTGTGCTAATTGGCCTGTTGACAGAGCCCATCTTACCTTCAGAAGGCCCTGATGGATCTCAGGTTCATTAGCACATTCACTTTTCCATGAATAGCAGATTGTGCAAACCTCGTTCTGGAAAGCCTTCCCCTGCCATCACGTCCAGACTGCTCTTGTCCTACCTGGGGGAGGACACCTGCATTGCTAACACCACAGTGAGATGGGATTCTAATTGTGCGTGATAAGGCTGAGCTCAGAGAGCACCGCTGATGATATATATGCTTAAAAGGCTGCAAAATGAATCCCAGGCAATTGCAGTGAGGAATTCCCACAAGTCATTTGTATGTGTGTGTTGGGGTGTACCCACTTCACCTTCCACTTGCTGAGCAGGTGCTGTGCCACTGAGCTAGAGTCCCCAACACTCTCCAACAGCCTAGCGTCCTGCTGAACTTTTGTATGGCCTCCCTTCAGTTAGCTCATGAGCATTTTGAACCCACCCCCACATGTCCTTCTATATCCTTTGACTAAATAGACAAAGTGGAGTATGGGTTATAACTAAAAAAAAGGTCCCTTTCCCTTCTTTTAGCCCTAATCTTTTTTAACACATTACAAACAGGATTATGTACACAGCCACTTACAGTTTGCAAAGTATTTACATGTGGACTATCTTATTTGGTGTCACCCACCCTATGTCAGATTCAGGGGTAGACATTGAGCGTACTTTTTATCATGTAGAACAGAAGTGCATCAACCGGAAGAGATAACAGCCTTGGTGTCCAGGCAGGATTGTGGAGACCTCCTGAAGTACATGTGCCCTTTGGGTGCTCTCAGAAATTCTGAAGGTTTCGTGGGAAGGTAAAGATGGTCAAGGTGGCACACAGTGGCTTGAAGAATTTAAAAGTGTTTCAATATTTTTAAAATGGGTACAACTGAGTTAGCTGAATACAAGTCAAATGTACAGATGGGCCAAAGAGTTGGCAACTCAGATCATACAGGAGAGACATGGAGTTCAGTAACTCCTCAAGGTCATAGAAATAGTAAGAATCAAGGCTGCAATTCAATCCCAAGTCTTCTCAGTTCAGTAAGTTTGTTTCTTTCTAAATTGAGTATAGCCTGACTGTGCTTTTCAAGCATTTTATTGAGCACCGAGCCACGTGCCAGATGCTGTAAAGAGACCTGAAGCGACATATGTGCTGCAGAGTCCCTATTCCTATAAGACCTACTGCTGTCTTGGAGGGAGCAGGGGTGGAGAGCAGCGTGTATACCACTAAAATGCAATGTGACAAAGCCTAGAATAGAAGTGTGTGCTGATCATAGTAAGCCTTGCAACAGCAAGCAATGTTCAATGGGCCCCAGAGGAATGTGTCAGATAAACAAATGACAGGGGGAAGGCTATGTCTTTGTCTACATTAGTGAGAAGAGGTTGTGAAAAAAAAGTAAGTGCACATTTGCTTAGAGAAACCAGAGGGAAGCAAATGTACTAGATGCCTTTCTTTTCTTTCCCAAAGGCAGAGAAAGTGAGCAGAGCCCTCTCTCTCACTCCTCCCACCTTCAGCTGGAAGCCAGCTCAGTTACTGTGAAGGCTTGTTCACAGAGGGAGGCAGATGGCAGGCAGCACAGCACCAACAGAAGACTTCTAGACAGCAAGGATGCACTACAGGGCATATCCAGGCTGTTGAGCCTTGTGTTATAGATCAATTGTTGTAAAGCATTTTAGAGCATAGTGACGGTTTTGGTGGAATAGTACTCTTACTGCAGGTCACCGCCATCGGGTGAGCAGAGCAGTGGGATGGGATAACAACACAGCCGTTTGCTCCTCAGTCTACCACTAAGCAATAGCAAACCTTTTAGAGCTTTCAGTGATACAAGCAGCCCACTGCAGCATGCATCCCATTGGTTTGACACCACTGATCTAGCAGTAAGCCCCTGGATCAGTCTTTTCAGGTCTTCAGACGTGGATAAAGACTTGGAAGGATGGATGTATAGGAAATCATCCTTGTTCACTCACGGTTTTCTAAACTGTAGCCCTGGTGGAGAGCCCATTGTATACCTAGACAGTGTGCACCCCAAGTTAATCAGCCCAGTGGAAGCTGAATATTTGTTTCACATTCAGGATGCCCTTGAAGAACTCCCAAAAGGAGGCTTCCAAGCCTCACCCCTTTTAAGCACATGGAAGGGGCTCTAGTTCTAGGGTCTATCTCCAAGTATTATTATAGAGCTGAGTTTGAGTACCCTCCTTCTTTTCACTTCACCGTATGGATTTTACTTTAGAGGTGAATCCTGTAACCCATGACAAAGACCATGTGAGCCCCACTCTTGGTATTAGGCAGGAGTGAGACTCTGAACAAGATTTTCTTCTCAAGATAATTGAGAACTGTTATTCCAAGAGAAAAACAGTGATAGTAGATATTTACAAAATTCATATAATAAGAATGCTGATGATATGACAAGAAAGAAAGGAGTGGTCCTGCGTCGGTGGCATTGGCTGACAATAAAAAAGAAAGACAATGTCCAGGCAGGACCAGAGTCAGCTCCACAGTAAGGAAGGACATGCAAGCTTCAGCCAATGGCATTCAGAAAAGCATGGAATAGAGAAGTAGGAGATGGAGCAGATGGAGATGAGAAAGAAGAGACATGTATTCCAACAGAAACAGAGGGAGTAACCTGGAAGCACAAGCATCCTTGTGCAATCCCAGATGTCTAGATTGTGTTTTGTATCCTGTTCTTGTGCCTTCACCAGTATCCTCTTAATATACCATCTTTGTATCAAGTTACCTTGTGTACATTTCTGTTTATTTCTACTAAACTTGCTCATTTGTATTCACACACACACACACACACACCCCAGGAGACAAACTTAACTCATGCAGAAAATATCAATGTCTAAGGACTCCATTCATTTATTCATCAATGAATTGCTTACTTATTAGCCATCATTTGGCAAGCTTCTGTAACTCCTATGGGAGACTAACACTGAGCAAGACCCAGTATCTCCCATAAAGACCTCATATTTGCATGTGGAAAAATCATATTATCTAGCAATTATAGTTGAAATGACAAATCCTACACAAACACAGTGCTTGCAGCACTGAAGAGGACATTTAATACCTTAAGAGTCAGTAAAAGCTTCAGAAAAGAGTTGCCTTTCTGAGTTGAATTAAAAAGGATGAGGAAGAGCCACTTGAGTGAATGGACAAGCATTGTGTGCCGAGCAATTAGCACACACCAGGGAGGTGAGATAAAACAACATGGAATATTTGAATGAAGACTGGTAGAGTTAGATATGGTTGGATTATAGGAGTAGAGAATGCTGAGTGCATGGGGGAGAATGGAGATGGAAAAGCAGCAAAAGGGTGTTTTGAGATGAAACCAGAAAGATAATAGAATAGATCTCCAATCTATAGTTCTGTTAAAAAGAAGACGAATTAGTCCCCTTCAAACTTCGATGGTGTTATGGTCCATGCTATCTATATGTTTAAATTAAATGTCACAAGTCAAAATTATTCTAATTATCCAACAATTTAAGGACTAGGAAAGTGAGATACAGAGCCTATGTTCTTTTTTTGTATCACACTGTCACCCAGCTCAGGTAGAGAGGTTTGTTCTGTGCCATGTACAGTCTAGAGCCACGGATGGATGTGAAGCAGGAGATGGTATGATTTCATGACTCACACCAATAATAACAGCATGGAAAGCAAGTCAGGGAGAAGAGCTGAGAATGGAGATGAGAGAGACTACTTAAAAGGTTAAATAAGAAAGTCAAGCAAGAGTTAGTGAGGTCTTGGGTTAAGAGAAGAGCAGTGGGTATGTGAAGGAACAAAAGGTGGGCTGAAGATACACACAAGGGAATGATTTACTGAGGGATCAATGAGTCTAAGTTAGGGAAAGGGGAAAATGTGATCATGAAGGGGTGACAGATAGTATAAATCTGGCCAGATCATAAGATAGGAAGGAATATTAATGGGACCTTTGAACTATTGATTCAGTGCCTACTTTTCAATTCCTGGTAGGATTTTCCCATTTTTTCTCCTACCTACAGCCCACTGCAAAAATTAAGGGGGCCTTCTGTAGAATTCTGTCCCTATATTCAAATCACTCAATGCTACTAAATCCTTTTCCTCATCATAAGCTCCCTAACATACCTCCTAACTGTACCTTTCATCCTTGTATTGTAAGTAGAAAGTCACCTTCATGTGTCAAATGCTCCCCCCAGGCATTGTATACCTGCTAGTTCAATCCCTTCTCTTCAGTTAAATTCCCCTATGCTCCCTGATCTCGTGATCAGTCCTTGGCAAAATCCCAGTAATTTCAATGTCTCCAGAGCGTGCTTTACCCAAGCTGCCCTTGAGGAGATGTTTCCCTGATAGCCTCCTCTGGTTATGGCTGTCTTCTTGCCCACATTCCTGAGCATGTAAGTGAGGTGGGCCCTCCATTGTGATTTCCTGAATTCTGTTCATCCTTCCTGTCTAAGCTCTGCTTCTTTGAATCCAGAACCATCAGGCACTGTTACGCACTATTTTCCTTGGTGGGGTTTACTTTTCTTATTTCCCTTCACTCACTGAAGATTTTCAGTATTAAATTTTCCATCACTCTTAAAACCGCCAAACCTGTCTCATTCCTACTAATTTCTGCATGCATACAGATGACCTTTAATACTCTGGCTTTTCAGATCCCCAATCTCCTTTCCGCACCTTGGCTTCTCACATTGCATTCTAACCCATCTGAACAGACTATCTGCAAGACTACATTCATAGCCTGATTTTACTGGCAGCTGTGTTCTCCCATGTCATAACCCTCTTCCCAACAGTCCTTTTCCTTTGTTTTAGCCAAAAAATGTTGCTTTTTGTTGCACCAAGGAAATTGAAACAGAGAAAAAAACCGATGGTTTTTCCCACTATCATATCTATCCATCTTTGACATCTGTCCTGGTGAACTCAGCGTGGCCCTCCACTGAAGAATGAGAAGTTCAGGCTTCTGTGAGTGACCAGACCCCCCTCATGCATGGCATATTAACTCCTCTCACCCCAGGATTTTGCATTTGTAATTATCTTCTATCATGCCTGCATCATTACTTTCTCACTTTCAACTGAATTATTCTAATCAACATATCCATAAACTGGAACAGCCTCTTCTGAAAAGACAAAAGCATGTACTTCCTTGACCACATCACTCTCCAGTTAGCACTTATTTTTATGCTTGCCTTTACAGAAAAGCACACCCATTCTTATCTGTTTCCTCACTTTGCTTTCTCCCTGGTGTCCTCCCCACTCAGCTCATTGTACCGTCCTGTCACTGAAACTACTCCTCTGCGGGTTACCAGTCACCTTCACGCCAGTTCTGTGTCTCCATTGCTCAAGAGCTTCAATCTGATTGCCAGGTGGAGATTTTCTTTATGTGGAGATTATAAATAGGTTAATGAAGTCATGATGACTATTGCTTTTTCAGAAATATGCCTGAGATCATGTTACTGCCTTACTAAACCTCTGCCATGGTTGTCTACTCCTCTTGTATTTACATTAAAGCTCCTTACCATGGCCCTGTGATCTGGATCTAGCCAACTCTTGAACCTTATCCTGTATCAGTATCTTCTTTGTTCACCTCTTGGCCCCCACTCTCAGGCTTTCCTGTACTCTGACAAGGTACCCAAGCTGGTCCCTGCCTTGGGGCCTTCACATGTACTGTTTCCTCCTCCCAGACACTCCTTCCTCAGTTCTACACACAGCTGCTTTCTTTTCACTCATACATCAGCCTCAAAGGCTAAATCCCCATGTGTCCTTCCTGACCTAGTAGCTACTAGAAGCTGCTCCTTCTCACACTCCAGGAAATACGTTCCTTGCAACTCGGTCTTTTCTTTACATCACAACCTGAAACTAGTTTGTTGTCTTTCCTATTATCTCACCCCCACTAGAATGTAACCCTGTGGGGGTAGTGACCTTGCACAGCATTGTAACAGCCCCTCAGCCAGGGCCCGCCTCGGAGAGGATGCTCTGTGTATGCGTGCTATAGGCCGAATGGCCCGCCATCATGCCTGGCTGACTGGCTTAGGCTCTGGCCCCCCAGGACCTCTGGGGCTGTACCTTGATGGCCCCCGTGGCAATCTGGATGTGATGCAACCGCCGTAATGTGCTCTCTCTGTCGATGAAGTAGGAGGCTGCCAGCTGATGCAGGGTCTCCAGGGACACAGCAGAGCTGTTCCTGCTGCCCCCAACCGCAGGGCCACCTCCTGTTGATTCTGTCTTTCTGCTCAGTTTCCGCTTGTCCACAAAAATGGTCAGAGATTCTTCTCCTATAGCAGAAGCATAGGTTCATAGGTTCAGGCTCAGCTCCTAAATTCCCTACCAGTGAGAACCAGAAACCCTTGCCCAGGGTTGACAGAGCACATAGGAAACGCCATCCCTGCTGTGGCCCTCTTCTTCTCCCCTGCTAGCTTTCCAGCCTTCTCCCTGGTTTCCGCCCCAGGGCCACAGGCTTCTCTCCTGAGAGGCCCTCCTTTCCCTTAGTTCCTTTAGTCTCCAAGAGCTCCTGGCCCTCACCTCCAGCTTATCTGTCTGACGTCCTTTATTGATCTCTGTCCTAGGCAATCTACCTCCATGGGGGGACAAAAATCTCTCTCACGTTGTTTACGAGAAGTTGCCAAGGCTATTTCTACTCCCTTAGAAGGGGGAAAAAAAGCCTTAAATCTCTGGTTCCCTCCTCCTCATCAAACACTCCACACCTACCACACAGCGGCAGCTGGCCTAAGCCCCGAGAGAGCTTCTTTTTGTCCATTAGCTAGTGAGCTAAATGTCATAACAAGTCCTGCTTTTTTCTTCCCATGGTGCAGAGGACTCCGTGTCTCTTCAGTGTTTTCAACTCTGCCCCAGGTCCCAGCCGCAGCAGGACTGCCCCATCCTTACCCTCACCCTGCCAGTGGGTGATTCACCAGGCCAGAAGAGGTGGGATTAGTTTGATTGATCAGGAAGCAGGAGTCAGGGATTCAAAGGACATCTATTTCTTTGCCTATGGGTCTGACATTTGTAGCCATTGCAAACAGTAAGTGGAGAGGCCTCGGGGTTAAATGGCTCAGTTAAAGAAAACTGAGAGCGCCCCCTTCTGGTGTGTGCTTAGTAGGAGCCTATCTGTCCCCAGTTTCTTCTTAACCCAAACTCCTCTTCAGGAAGATGTTTATAAGAAAATAGAAATGTCCTGGTGTGAATTTGGATGCCTAGAGAAAACACTGTTCTCCCACACACCAGAAAGGAAATGTCAACCAGGAAACAATAAGCCAGGAAGGAAAATATACCCACGAAGGCAGCTGGAGTTATATTCACTAGATCATAAAGATATTTCAAATAATCTGGCAACCACTTACCTCCGAGGGTGGCAGACAGTAAGAAATGAGTGCCGTACTTTTTGATCAGGTTTTCGGTAACCTGTTGCAGGTTGGGCCTCCTTCCAAGGAGGCGGATGTTCCGAACAAACTCTGGGGCAAGAGGCAAAGGCAAACTGAAGAAGTCTTTTCTTTCTAGAGCCAAGCTGTTCACTTTCCAGCGGGCAAACTCCCTGGAAGAAAAGCCAAGGGATAAGGAAACCCTCCGTGTATCCAGAGAAAGAGACATAAAATCTGAAGGAGACATGTCCTTCCTCGACTGGCCGGGCCGACCTTGTCTCCTCTGGTTCCTAGTGTAGGTGGAGCAGAACCTTAAAGAGACCCTTGATCTCTCAACTGGCCTGTTATTCCTCGACTCATCTGACCTCCACGAGAGCCTTAATCCACAACATTTTCTGGAGTTCATCTGATCAGCTTTGTGAAAAAAGCAGTGCTGTCTAGTAGTGTAGGGTGGTGGAAAAAAAATATTGGAACAGTTTTGCAGAGAGGTAATACAGCCACAACTGTCACACAGCAGATCTATCACATCACCCAACATAACCCTAGTTACTGACTGGTAGAATCAGGGAAACAGTTCTAGACCGTCAAGTCTCTAGCGTGTCTCAGATTCCTTTACTCTCACAAATGATCACATAGCCTGTATTTGTTTATGTGACTTTTATCTATTGATAGTTGCCATTTCAGAAACTTAAGCTGAAAAAAAAATTCATGGTAGTTTCATTTGAACCCATTACATATATTAAACCCATTACATATAACACAAATATTTTTATATTATATTAATTTATTTTATATTATATTATATTAAACCCATTACAAATATTTTTATAACAATAATGTTATGTTCTGAAACAAATTGAACAAGAAACAGTGGAGTTTTTTTTATATAAGTTTCTTCCATGTCTGGCTTAGCAAAAGAGAATTGTCTTCTCAGATTTGCTTCTGTTGCAATCTGTTGTCACAATTGTGGATTTTTGCTTTTGAGGCCACTCAAAACAAATGGCAGTATTGTAAAGGTCAGTAACAGCATGGCATCTGAAGCCATATCCACAAACTATTGCATTAAAATCCGGTGTTCTATACTATAGACTGAATGATCCTTTACCCTGCATGATTTTGTAACAGCGTGCATTGGTCATCTTGAAAATATCAGATCACTGAATTATGCAAATCTTCTAAATTTTGACACTTTTCATTATATAACATTAAAACATTATATTAGCTAATACCATCACCAATCAGAAAAACCTATAAATATCAGGAAGCTGTCAAGCTCATGATGACAAATACAAGTTTTCTAAAATTCTAATTTTTGTTTGATTTGTTAAATTTTAACACTGGTAACAACTGCTGTTAGTTTTCCTTAAAGAAGTCGGCTTACTTCATTGTTTCTTTCCTTTTAGAAAATGTCTGCCAAGTACTCCAGTCTGGGTAACCTTAGATTGTTAGTTTATTACGCTTTAAAGAAAAATAGAGTTCCATAAAGAAGTTGCTAATTCAGCTTGAAACTCAATCCCATGTGTATTTTTCCTTGAGACACCACGGGTTTTGGTAACCTCAGATGTGCTATATATGTCTTTCCTATTTCATCACCTAGACATTAAAAACACATATATTTAAGGTCAACATTCAATCAAATTAAAGTTTATTGCTTTAAGGATAACAAATGAAGCTAGCCAGTATGTATGTATTGTGTCTATGTGTGTTTGCTTAGGCACATGAGTATGCTGAAAGCTTGTTTGGTGAGACTGTCTTTATCAAATTAAGATACCACCAGTTTTATTGACCTTTGCTTCTATAGCTTCAGTGCCAGTATCTCATGTACATCTAAAAGAACAAAAGGGCCCATTATGTTGAGAAACCCTAGTTCAGAAAATAGCAACCTTCCTTTCTAGTCCCATCCAGAATTGTAATCTTCCAGTTCTGCTGCTCACTGAAATGTTTGCATGTTAAAAGGGAAAGATTTCCCAGCAGAAGCTTTGTCTTGGAATGAAGTTTAAAAGATCATAAGCACCCTCAGAGGAAAGGAGCTTTCCATTGTCTCCCAAATTATACTGGTAAGGGCCAGCTCCATTGCCTTAGGAACGACAGAGGGCACAGTCATTGACCCATCCTAACCCTTCTCATAGTGACAGAGCTCACCCTTGGTTTAACCTTCCACCAAAACCATGAACTGCAAATACCAAGACTTCAGAAAAAAGTATAACAAGTAAAAATAAATAATTGCAAATCAATAGCCAATTTGAGTTTCTAGAACACCCCCCCCCCATATAACTCAAGAGGCTAAGATGGAGAGGAGGAGCATGTGACAAATATCATGAGGGAAACAAAGCAAGACTGTGACTAATAATTCTTGGTTCCACCAAAGTCATTCAAAATTCTCACAGTGGAACTTTGTTTATCTAAAGCAGGCAAGTTATAATAATATATTATCAGTTGTTCCTTTTGTGCAGGAAATGCTAAACCTTAATTAAAGTACAAAGTATTTGTCAAAAGCATTTTCTGTCACAAATGTCACTGCAGAATAAGGAACTGTTGCCTGACTCCATTTCTAATTGGCTGGATGGGAACTAGCGCCCCCTCCTTGACTAGGTAATAATTGCACTGATGAATCATAAAAGCAAACTACTAAACACGGAAGTAGAAATAAAAATAAAAAAAGAATCCTAAGGTTCATTAAGCCCAAGCCCACTGCCTTGAGTAGGCTATACCCAGATATTATTAACTAATAATTCCTGTCATATTCTTGTTCTAGTTTTGAAGAAGGCATTCTTCTATCTTCCATAATTTCTTATAGAGTGGTCAATGCCTTTTCCTGAAAAGAAAGTCACTTTACTGTAGAAGTAGGTCTATCTTTAATTAAATATAATAATATTAACTGATAGTGACCCGTTCAGTTACTTCATTTAGGAATGCCAAATATTATTTCCTCTGAGAAGCAGCCCCTAAATATCCTATCCAAAAAAAATCCTCCATCCTCTGCCCCTATGCTTGGCTCTTTTTTCTTATCTCTACCTGATATAATCTGTTTTTATTCTCTTTTTCTCCCGTTAAAACATACACTCTACCAGGGCTGGAGTTTTTATGTTTTATTCTACTATATTTCCAGCCATAGAGCAGTACTACATATTCTTACATTAGAACAGAAACATATGTTCAATATATTTTTGTTTAACAATCAAATGAGAGATTGTCCACATCACTTCTGTCACTTATGTCATAGCTCCTCTGAACATCTAGTTGTTTGCATATTATTGAAAATTTGATTAAAAATATTTACATGATGAGAATGTATGTGAGCACGAACCAATTACTGATTGATCTGAAATAAAATAAAGCATTGTAAATGTGTACACATATCAGTGAGAAAATTAGATTTGATTTATAAACATGTGGCATAGGCATAATTTTGTGCACTTTAATGATATAAAGAAAAGAACTGATGATATATTCTTTTGTGTTGTCCTCTTAATTGTCTTCATCAGGCATGGACAACTCCCAGTCACTGTGCTGTCTACACTCCAATGTCCAGTGAATGAAAAGATCTCTTAATCAGACTCTGCTATGTCTAACACCCAAATGTTAGTGGTCAGTATCTCTGATCCTCTACACTGGGGCTGCCAGTAATCTTTGCCACATTGGTATGCTCATTTTCTTAAAGATCACCAAGCAAAGCAAGAGTCAGAATTTTGTACTTTCCTTAAGCTTGACATCAGACTTGGAAAAAAATGTATTTCATTCAAAACCATAGGTTCGAGTATAGCTTCCAGAAATGAAGTTGAAGTTCAGCAAACTAAGTAATTTGCCCAATGTCATATCTGACTAAGAGAACCTGGGCTGTTAGAATGGGAGAAACATTTGAATAGTATTTGCCAGTCTTTTCTGCATTATGATGTACATTGAAAATTCTCTTTGAATGGGACACTGGGAACATGGATGACAAGAGAACAATGCACATGGTCTTCCTATGCCAGTTCTTACCCAGATACCCCAAATTCTGTAATCCATTTGTGGCATCCCCAGAAGCTGGCATGCATGTTGATGAAGAAGGTCTATTCCAACGCTATCTGTTATGAGAAAACCATGAGACAGCAAGAGTAAGAAGTTACCTGAAGCAAAATGACCAAGTGGTAGTAGAAAAGGAACAGAACACTATGGTCCTGACTTTCCCTCAGTGCTGCCAGCAGCTGCTCTGATAGGGACAATGGAAACAACCAAAACCTAGGGAGGTGCTGGGGAAGGGACAAAATGGTAATGATTTGCACGCTAGGCAAGCTTACAAGTTTACAATGTTGTGGGCTCTTCCTTTGAACTGCAACCCCAGCCCTAATAAAGTAACCTGGGTGAAGCCGCACCATTACCGAAATAGCTCAGCTTGAAACCCAATGCCAATGTTTGATGCCAATACCATGTGTTATTTTTGCACTATATTCCTTTGTGTACTGGTTAAGAATATTTTATTGTGCTGTCACCCTTTTCAAATGCTTATAACTTTAGCAAAAATAGTTTCACTATCCGGCACATTCCATATCTTTAGCTATATGAATTTACCCTATATTCAAAACACAGTGCAACATTTATATGGCAGCAAAATTCTTTTTGGATTAAAATGGTTTCAACATGCTCATTTGCAGGAGAAGAAATTGCTGCTGAGAACAAAATCAAGTATGTATGCAGGGCACCATAGGAAGAATCAGAAATAAATTCCTGGCTCCAACTTGCAGCAAAGACCTGACTCCATGGTTGCTCAAAAAAACATAACAAAGGATAAAAATGACCCAGAAAAATGAATGATACTATTCTAGGAAGCATTTTATGTGCAAATAATAAAAATTAATGGCTAACATGTAATGAATTCTTACTATGTACTAGGCATTCCTAGCATCTTTTAAGGATTAGCTAATGAAATATTCCTATAAGAAGAGAAACATATTTTTTTCTTATGCATGATGACATTGAGGAACACATATGTTAATTTCCTCAGTAGATAACAGCCATTGGATTGCAAAGATAGGATTTAAACGCCAGCTATCTTTGTTTTTCTGGGACACAGCTTTGACCACTAAGATATACTACCTCTACCTTTGAAACTTGATGGGGCAATCATGATATTATGAGTGGATGTATTTGTGTGTGTGTGTGTGTGTGTGTGTGTGTGTGTTGTGTGTGTGTGTGAGAGAGAGAGAGAGAATGAGAAAGAGAGAGAGAGAGAGAGAGAGAGAATGAGAGAGATAACAGGCAATTCCTTTAAAGAATGCCTAAGATAGGAATTATACTTGAAGAAATTTACCAGAAACTTTCATTAGAGAAAAAAACCCAAAACAATGTATATAAGGAGCTACATTTATTAAAAAGAAAGAAAGAAAAAAAGAAAGACTAAATAAAACACAAAACCAAATCTGTTTGCATAATAAATTATAGTGGGGCATTGCCTTGGTTTTGACCCCAAAGGTTTACAAGGCTGTGGGCTCTTTAGGAGACAGAGGGAAAGCCCATTTGGGGCACTGCTCTCAGAAGGGATAAAATAGTTCTCCTGTAACTTAGGTTAGTCCTCCTGAGAAGGCTGCTCATAAAGAACAAGCCTAGTGCTTTCTCCTGGCTCAGGTTTCCTGTCACACTATGTGATTTCTCCCTCTCATGCACACTTCTACCATGATATCATCCACCATGTGATCCAGCCAAGGGGGATCTCAAGAATCCCAAATCTCAAGAATCATGAACCAAATAAACTTTTTTTCTTTATAAAATTCCCAACCTTGGGTATTTTGCTGTAATAATGAGAAACTGATTAATGTAGATGTCAACTCAGGATTAGGCACAAGGCTTCAGTCACAGGGAGGTTCAAATTATGAGTCTTCAGTGACTTTCTCTTCTCCAGTAAGTTTTTTTCCTGCCCTTTCATTGCATCAAAATAATGAGAAAACACCTATGAATGGAGTTTGAGTCGGAAAATAGTAAAAGTGTGTTTAAGGAATACATTAACCTGGTTCTTTCCAGCATCCAAAAACCTCAGAAGACACTACTGGAAGGGAGCCTAAGCTACTATTCAGAGAATAAATGTTCATTTCCGATTTTTCATTTAGCAGTTTTCTTCCAGTAATAAAATAATCAGGGCTCTTTTTTTCCTAGAAAAGAATGTTTTCTATATATCAATTATATTAGCACACATTGCTTCAATTAAGCCATCATCTTTGTTTCAATTAAGACATCAAGTAAATCTCCATTTCAATTTAGCCATTTCTCATAAAATATTCTCCCAGTGTGTTTGCTACACAGTAAACAGTCTTAGAAAGCAAACATTTCAAGTGCTACCATCTTCCCTATAGAAAGTGCCTTTAGAATAGCAGAGGCCACTGCACCAAGGACCCAAGGGTAGAGCCAAGGGGTAAGCATAGCCCTTCAAGGTGGACTTTGCCTGGACAAGGTATTCGTGTGACATTTTGAAAGGGTACTTTGGTAGCCTGCTATCATTCACAAAAGTTTACTTCATTTCTCATCTCCCTCTAGCATATTTAGCTTAGCCTTGAGTGAACAATATCTATTTCTGTCGAAGGGCTAACAGAGCCATAAAATCACCAAAAACAACCAAGACAAAGTATACGAAAGGCAAAGTCTAGGTGAAAATGTACAATCCAGTGTGTTACATCAGCCATCCTCACTAGCACATGGAATATTTTAGATATCAATATATAAGATAGAGATTATGTTCAGTATTTATCATAGTTATCTTTGCTCCAAGCTGCTTAACGCTAATGGTCCAGAATGCCAATAAATGATGTATATGAATTTAAGGGTTTCTCCAGAATCCAAAGGGGATTCTGCAGTAGGAGAGCTAAACCACAACCATGACAAATGTCAGGCAACAGGAGCTCCAGAAGGGCTTTGGGACTGGATCAGCCATGAGCCAGATCTGGATTTGAAGCACAAAAGAGTCTCTAATGAGAATACTCAGTGCCCACAACATATTCCTAATTCAAAACATGTAAATAAAAATAATGTCTCCAAGTCATCAGCCACCCTGCAGTACTGTGTTCCTCTGTGATACACAGGTCAAGAAATCTACCAGCAAGAACCCCCTGCAGGGCCTCATAGCTTTGGAAGACGAAAGACCCAGAAAGAGCACAGCTGGGCTCTCAGTCCCATGTGCAGTTTCCAGCAGGTGCACGCTTAAGCACCACTTTTTGGGCTTGTAAACTGAGAACATTGATCTAGCCTCCATGAAGAGTCATTACCTGTGCAATTTCCTTCTTTATGAAGCCCTGAGGGACAGGGTATTTAAACATGAATAGGTAGGTAGATAGATATGTAGATAGATAGATAGACAGACAGACAGACAGATGACAGATGTATTAAAACAAACTATGCTACTGAAATCTGCTAGTAATGAATATTGCAGTTTACAGTGCTGGTGTTTGTGCTAAGACCTCATGCCTAACAGCTGGATTATTTTGTTACCAGTTTTTCTAATTTTTTATCTTTCCACATCCTTGGGGGAAACATGTTCAAGCCCATTTTCAAGACCACCAACAGGGCTATCATTTGGAAAGTCACATCCCCCATATGCTGAGCATGTAGCTCCTCACCCTTTTCACCGTGGCATCCTTGTGGTCCTGGAACCACTCAGCGTGCCTGTGTGCATTAGGAGCCATTTGCTCCTCCTGAGTTAGACTCCAGGCTGAGTTTACTGGGGGAGAGAATCAATGCTGTTTCCAGCAGAGACGGCCAACCAATCACCTGTTCACTCAGGAAGTGTTTCTCAGAATAGGATCTGGGACTCCCTAGTGATAAGGGAAGCCACCCACAGATCCCAGGATGCCCAGCACCAGACACTGCTTGCAAACAATGACAAAACACTTGAGCTATCAAAATAGGGGATGTTATCCCCTCTTCTTTCCCTTGATCCCGTAGATCTATTTCCATTCATCTCTCTTTTGGGGGTACCTTCTCTTCCTTTGGTCTCCAGTGGAACAGCAGCTATCATTCTCCAAACCATTGTACTAGGATAGACTGTTTGAAGAAAGAATTTGGCTGATTTTCCTTTAAAAATGAAGGGAGCCACAGGGTAAATTATTGAATAAAACATTTAAGAACTTTGTAGCAACATGATGGATTAGCTTTAAGCCAATGATACAAATAGTTCTCTTATCATTTTCCCCCCTGTGATTTACTTTTGTTTCCTTAAACTGTCAGGTATTGACCCATAGGAAAATTCCTCGCATATCAACCAGTTCTGGGTAAATACAAAGGTTTCTGTTCTTTCATCCCACCTTTCTCAAAGTGAGTTGTCTTCCCAACCAGCTTGAGACTTGCCAATTTGACATGTGAGGACCCTGACATTCCTAAAGAATTCCAGACACTGCAAGGCTTTAATTGTTCCATCTCTGTGGCAATATACCTCACATCCAGAACTCAGTTCTCCACGCTAAGACATTGTTTTGAGATTTTTTTTTCTCATGGTGCTCACATTTTTCATCTTGAAATGCTCACACAAAAGAGAATATTCCAAGCTAATCCTCAGATTGACAGATGTCAGTTATTTACCTCAGTGTCTTGGTTAAATGAATTTCACGTTCACTAGCTAGACATCTCAGGGGATTGGGGACCTGTCATGCTTTGGGTCCTGTACAGAAGGTAGTATTTCTAGACACATCACATCATCAGGAGATTTCTATCTCAACCACAGATTACTGTAATGTACTTGGTCATTACAGTCTCTACTGCTATAATGAATAAGACATCTGAGCTATAAAAAGAAATGATACTAAAAATCACAATCTCTTATATTGGTGTAGGGCCTTCTTTTAGGGTTTTTTTTTTTTTTAATTGCAAACAATTTTCACACATGCTCAACTATTTTATCTATCCAAGGATTTTGGAGGAAAGAAAAAGGTAATATTATTCATAAACTATTAACCTTTTACTGGTGAACAAACAAAGAAGAGATTTTCCCCAAGTCTCAGTTGATTGGTGGTGGAGTTATACTGGAATCAAAGCTATGCTACCAATGATTTTTTGGCTTTTGTCTGTGACCTGTGCTCAAGTTCAGGCTCCACTGGCCAAACTGTTCCATTTCACAGGGAATTCTTTTGCTTTGTTGACCAATGTTGATAGGGGAAATCCCTAGTTAGGAAGACTTCAATCCAGGGGTCACATGAATAGTTTCCTGGCCCTTGCAAATCTTGAAGCCTCTGAAGAAGAAATGAAGCCAACCCTTCTCTGATGTCCTGGTCCCTGTCCTTCCTACTGTCTGGAAGAACTCAGGAAGCCTGGCATGGAGGTAATTTAGCAGCCTGCTGTGTTCTCAAACAACAGCCCGTAAACAATGATTGGCCAATTTCATTCTAATCTTTTCAATTTTGCTCTAATTAAAATCAAGCTGCAGCTTTCAAACAGTTTAATTAAGGCTGATTGGGAGAAATGGGGAGGGGAGAGTCAAGTTTAAAGGGGGAAGAGAAGGAGATCGGTGCTTGGCAGGTCTCACACTGCCCTAGTAGGACTCGGGCACTTGGAGAGTGATGTGTTTGTAGAAGCACCATAAAATAGATGCACACATTGGTATGTAAGACTAGAAGCAAGTGAAAAGGAAGCTAAGACATGATTTTCTAGCACATAAACCATAGCTCTTCCATGACCATTTAACTTGCTGCCCCTGAGCTCATCCATTCACTTCCACAGAAAATTAATCCTTTTCCCACTATCTACTTACCCTTGTGCTCATTTTTGCTTAGCAAACTTATAGGGCATTCCATCCCTTCTAGCATCAGATTTCTTCCCTTTATTTATTTCACTTCAAAAGAAATTCCCATAGGCTGTCAACTCCTTCCAATATTCTAAAAGTTTACTCTTTTTTGCAAAAAAGATAGGCCTTCTGGTGCTGTGTTGGTATACATTTACATGTGGGCCACTTTTCCTCACATTGCTTTTCATTCCTTTGAGAGCTTCCAGATCTCATGATCAGTCTACTTTCCTTGCAATCCAGCTCATCAATGTATTTCTTTTTAAATATGCCACCCAAATTGAACACCGTCCAATGTGTTCCAAGCCACTGAGAGCACATTTGAATACACGATCTGAACACATCACCATTATCATAATTATGACCATTAGCATGAGCCCCTACATTTTCAGGAATGAGACTGGATGTTTTATATTTTTTAAATCAATAACCCAATCTTACAAATGCCAGAGTAGTCTATTGGATCATTATTCTTGCTTGCATTAGGAGACCCTTGATATGCGACTTTGCTATCAATCACTTACATGGACAGGGCTTATTTCCCGACCTGATATGCACAGTGGGAAAGGTTATGAAACTTTGCTTTGGACAACGGAATGAGGGCAGAGTGACAGTGTGCTAATTCTGGGCCAAGACCTCAAGAAGCATTGCATGTTTCCACCTTCCCATCTGCATCACTGTGTCACTATGAGAATTGCTTCCCCAGATAATGGAGATGCTGGTGCTTCATCCTGGGCCACAGAATAAACACCACTGGAAGGAAGGCCCACAACTTCCTTGTGGATTCTCATCTTTAGACAAAACTAACACAGACAATCTATGCATGCATGGTAGGAACAAATGATTTTAAACTACTAAATATTTATGCATAGTTATGGCAATAGCGGAATGATACCACAACTTTAGTGCTATTTTATAGCTAAGTGAGTTCAGGCTCAAATATCTTAAGCATCTTACTTAATAATATATAGCTAAATCAGAGGTGAAGACAGTCTATGCTTTTTCTACTATTCATATTTTCTTTATTAATGTACTTGTTACTTTCATTTCAAAGATAAAATGTATTTCTGGTTAACAGTAATTTTATGGTCAGCTATACCCCCTATTTCTCCCTCGTTTCAAATATTTATAAAAATTATTTTAAAAAGACAGTCAAATCAGATCTCCTATATCCTATATTTGTGAAGTTGATGTTCTTAACTTAAATCTTTGTAATTCACTCTCTTCATTTCTTGGACAACACTGGGAAGTTATTTTATAAGTTGTTTGTATTTTCCTCCTGGGTCCACAGATGGACAATTTTCCCTCCAGCACTCTCTGCATTTAAGTTTAACCTTGTGATTGAGTTCTGGCCAAATGGAATATGAACTCGGGTCCAGCTATAAAAAACCTCCCATAAAATCCTTCATGCTCTCTCTTTCTTTGTCCCCCAGGATCTAGAAGAGAAATCTGAGACCTAAGGGATGGCAGTGGTCAAAGGAGTCTTGGTACTGAATGAGGTTTTGAAGCAATCTCCTCCAATCCCTCTTATAAATTATGTTGGAGCATGACATGAGCAAAAAGTGAAGTGGTATCTCTGTTCATGAACTAAACTTTTTTCCACAATTCTGATTGCAAATCAAATTGGATGGATGAGAACAAAATCAGATTTCCCCACAAGGTTAACACTGCACCTAACCATTGAATTTGATTCAGTTCTCTTCCAGTTCAGTTTGTGACCAGAATTATGCAAAGAATAAAATTCTTGAACCTAGGCGTTATGACAATCATTGAGTCACTAAGATTTGGAAACTGTTTCTTTAACTGATTGCTACTTTGATGGTATCAATTTATTATTCTAGCTGGGCAGAATAATCTTGACTCCTGATTATACTCCTAGATTTGTAAGAACCCCTTTCAATTACCTAATTTTGTTGTCCACAGGGTCAAATGTCTATCTACCCACTTCTCAATTCAGCAATGTTCCTGCATTCCTACGTGGACATCTCTCTTCTTGCTTTTGCCATTTTACTATGTGAGAAATGATGTTGGTCTTGAGGCTGTGACTTGTATGCTATGGAATTTGGTGTGTAAATTGTGTTTAGAGGGAAAGCACCTATTGCTGTTAAGCATTTATTTTGAAGTAGATATCTATAACCATAAAATCAATGGATAGATTAACTCAGGGGACAGAGAAGGAGAGCAATATGCAAATTGTAAGTGATAACTTTGATTAATGTATGGATTTCTAGAGAGTAGAACAAGTTTAATAATGTAAGAACTGGCTATTCTTTCTTCTTTCTCAATGAGTTTTCCTTCATTTACTCTTCTTTAGATCTCTCACTTTACTATTTTCCCATGGGATGCTCCTCTCCCGTGAATAAACATTCATTTAGAAACAAACCAAATCTCTTTTTGGTAAATAATTGGAAAAAATAGTATTTTTACCCCACCAGTTTTACTAAACAAAAAACGAGGCTCATAGATGCAAAACAACTTACATAAGATCACACACATTTATAAGCATTGGAACTGCGATTTAAATCAAAGGAGTCTATTCTAGAGCTGAAGCTTTGACCACTTGTTTTCTGCTCCATTTAATTCAGTACAATAATTCCCAGAACTTCCAGCTCTACCCGAATTGTTCAGCCTCATATTATATCTTTATATCTGGCAGACGTGATGCTGAAGATAAAAAGGTAAACTAAGACATATTCTTTGCCTGAAGGATCTCACATCCAAGTGAAGAGCAAAGAGAGATAAATAACACAAATGCACAGAATAAGTTCTAAAGTAGAAATATGAAGAGAATGAAGGGGAATCATAGATTTCCTAAGCTCCTTGTAGGAGTCAACAAAGACTCCTACGAAGTTAAATGAGTCTGAAAGATGGGTAGGAGCTCAGCAGACTGAAGAAATGGAAAGAGCTTTGCAAACAGAGTGGATGGGTCAGGGAGAGACACAGGACACCGAAGGCCATCTGTGACTGGGCAAATCTGAAGATGTTCACTGGGGTTGGAACACCGGAAAAACACGAAGAAATGTTGGAACATAATTAGTAGCACAGGGCACTCACCGATTATTTGTTAAAATATTTAATGGATGGACTTAAAAATGACTTCTATACTAAAAAATTAGTTTGAGTTTTATTGTTTTGGTTCAGAGAAATCAATAGAGGACTTCCACCAACTTACATTGGTAGAGGTAAAAATATGCAAATGTTAAATTATGAAGACATAAAAAGACAGTAGAGGCTGGATTGTGTGCTTGTTTGTTTGAAATAGTCTCACTATGTCAGGTGATCTTGAACTCATTATGTAGCCTATATTGACCTTGAGCTCATGATGATACTCCTGTCTCAGCCTTCTGAGTGCTGGGAGTACAGGCATATACCAGTACACCCAACGATAGAGGCTAGATTTGACAGACTGTTCTGAGGTACTGAGCACACAGTTTAGACAAAGATAGGGGTTGAGAATGGGGAGGAGTCCCAGCACCTGAGTGGCCAATCATGCTAAGAAGCACAGCAAGAATAGGAGACACGGTAAGTATGGGGAAACCTGATGAGCTCAGCTGTGGCTGGGGTTTCACTATAGATAGTAAACCTAAGCATACAGAATGAACCCAAATATGAGGTAGATATAATACTTTGAGAATTTAAAATAAAAGTCAGAATTTTTTTTCCTTGAAAGAAAAGACTTGTGTTCTCCCAATGCATCTCCAGCACACATTTCCAACTTTTCTTAAGCTTTGATTATTCAGTTGCAGAGAATGGTTACCCTGCTTCTGAGTTGTTCCTGTGGCCTATGACCATTATAGCTAATTTTCCAGAACTGTGGAGAAGGCAGGAAGTGAAAGAAGTCTGTGAAGAGGGAAATGCCTGATCTGAGAAACTCTAAAATGGGGAACTGATATCGATCCATGACAAAATTTGTGAGTTATTTGAAAAGCAAACAAGCAGGAGAGGTCCCTACGAGCTAGACTTGGTTTAAGAAGAAAATCTTATGTCAAAATAAACTTCACATATTTCCTTTATAAAGAGAAATGAAACAGGGAGAGCTGGGAAAGAAAATGAGGGAAATATACAAGAGAGAACATGAGAAAAGAGGAAAGAGAGAAAATGACCTCTGGAGGGAAGTTAGACAATGCTAAGACATCTAAGAATCAGGGAAAATATTAACAGTTTTCAAGTATCTAAGCACCTGCTGTGAAGAAAAGACATTTTAACTTGTTCTGGAGAAGAAAAAGAAAAGTAAGGATCACTAAGTGAAGTTACAGAGAGAAAGATTATGATTCAATTTTGAAAATATCTTTACAGTGATTTAGGCCGTTCAATGAAAATCCTATCAGCTGGAACTGTGTGACCACCCCCTTTGAGGGGGTGCGAAGTGGTTGTCTGCATTGGGTGGTAAATGGGTGACTTAAGTTTCCTTCTAATTCACAGGTCAGCCATCACTTGGCTCTGATCTGGTGTCTCACGTTAACAGTGCTTTGTTCACCCAGGCACTGGTTTTGCAGATTTGCCTGCTTGTCTCAGACTCCTAAATCCTGAGTTCTCAGATTTCAACTTCTAGGTTGGCAATAATAAATATATGGGCATCAAAATACACATAACTCTACTTAGGAGTTGCAGAAGCAAAAGAACATATGATCATCCTTGAATTGCATTTCTTCTATTGAGTCCCACTTGAATGAGACTTTCTCTATGAGTCATGCCAAGATTGAAGGACTTCCCCGGCCTCCTTTCCTTTCCATGTCCTCTTGATCATATTCATAAACTCAAATATGCATTGAAGCCACAAGCAAGACACTAAAGTTTACCTCTGTTACTAGTAAGCCAACACTATAGCCTATGTCGAGGGATCACTAGGTGTTTACATGCCTCTAAGGATCCAGGAGAAGTCATTCCCCAAAGCATCTTCTTCCTGTCCCTTCTCCGTCACTGCCATATTCCCAGGTGAGACACAGGCTCTCCAAAGAAAATGAGAATTCTCCCAGGCAATGCTGGCTCTGGCTGCCTCATTGTTCTCCCACCAGAGCCTCCTTCCCAGCCAGTGAAACTTCTTGCTCCCTCTGAGTTTGTTTGCTCTTTGCAGAAAGCTGGGGAAAGAGGTATATTTCTGGGCTCTAGGGGGAAGCTAGTAGGTGGTATAACCATGGAGAATTAAGCAAGACAGAAGATAAAACATGGTGGAGGAGCCCTGCCAGATTTCTGCATCTTCTTCAAAACATGCCCTGGCTAGGGCTGCCCTAACCTGCCCACAGCTATCTCTACAAATCCTGAGACTGAGATCTCACTGATTCTCATCTGGTTGCATAGCATGTAATGTATGTGATAGCAAGTGGGACTGTCCCAGCACACATACCCATCTTGTCACTGTCAAGAAAAATCCACATTTGCACTGTTGCCCAATAAAAAGGTTATTTGCAGCAGTTCAGGTTTCTTCTGGCCTTGTGAAAATATTCCTTAAAATATAACATTTCCAAGTGGACATGGATGTTTTTAAATCAGTTCCTGCCTGATCATAACATCAGGGGCTACGTAGTTACTTAACATTGAATTTTTATAAGCTACTACCAGAAAAGAAGTGATATATTACATCTCAGAAATGTCAATAAGCATCCTTCTAGTAGAGGACTCAATTTATAGAAATTCCGGTGCATCCTTGTAGAGACACACTGTTAGACACATCCTTGTAGAGACACTAAATTTGCCAGGAGTGCAGCTTCAGGAAAAGCCATCTGTAGTTTCCTCTCACACAGGGTTCCCCAGAGTCCAAGTACAGATGGGGCTTTTTGGTGGGGAAAGAGGATCATAGGGTCTTTGACTGAGATTAGGCACCTCCCAGGCCCCTGAGGCCTATTTTCTACATCTCAAAGATCTATTGGGGTTCCCAGAAAGAAGAGAGGCAAACACTACAGGCAAAACTCAGAGCGCCATTTCTCTCAGAACTCAGGCTCAGATAACTTATTGGATTAACTTATAATCATTTAATGATCAGGTTCCCCCACTGCTGTCAGTTGCCTTCTAGCTCTTCCTCTTTCTGATTGGGTGACAACCTCTAAAACTCCATGGCCTCACTCGTAATATGAGTGTCCAAACAGAACACCTTCACAGAATTCCTCGCAGACTAATTTTATGTACTGAGTATGTTACGGCTTAGATCTGGCATGTCCACCGATGGCCTCATGTGTTCGGTATGCTTAGGAGGTGGGGCCTGGTTGGAAGAGGAGGGTCATTGGTGACCTGACCCGGAAGGGTAGATTCTCATTCCCAGTGCACCTCTCTATCCATGATTCTTGCCTATTCTGATGTGAGCAGTTTTCTTCTGCCTGGCCCTTCCAACCATGCTGTTTTTGCCTTGGGGATGTCAACCATGAACTAAAAATTCAAAACTGGGAATCCTCTTTTTAAATTGTGAGTGTCAGGTATTGTGTCTCAGTGATGAGAAAGTGACTAAGACCATAAACAAAGTACTTTGTAAAATGTAAAATGTTGGGCTTATGATGAGTATTGAATATATATTAGCTATTATTAATCATTAATCCTAGAAAAGAGAGAGTTCTTTGCTTTTGGTTCTTTAAGTTAAACAGGCATTTGACCAACTTTTTCTACCCTATCAGAACACCTCCTTACTTTTTTTTCTTCTGGGAAATTGGAGGGAACCTACTCTTTTGGATCACACTTCAGTACTATGTACGGTCTATGCATTGAGACCCCTGCTTACAAAACAGCCTTGTATCTTGGACACACCTGCTTTGGAGTGGACAACCCCTCTGGTCACTTGCTTCTACTCACAGTCTGCTTACTTGGCAGAGCTTCCTCTGAACCTCTGATGTCGTCCTCAGTTGCTTAACTTAGAACTGGGCTTATCATTTAGGATTGAAGAAGGAGGTCTAAGAAAAGTGGGAGAGGGTAGAGTAGTGAGGGACTGTGGATCAAAAATGATGACAATTATACATATAGATACATAGATACTATTTCCCCAAAATGAATGCAATTATTAGGTAGTACAGCCCTACTAATAAAATGATTAGGTCCATTACTTAGACAGACAAGTGAGATTTAGTTGGCTTTAGTTTGAGACAAGGGTACAAATGTAGGACTAGAACAGCCTCCTTCTGCTGACCAACTAACCTGCCTCATCCTGTGGACAGACTCATCTATTTCCAATCATGGAGAAGACATGGATGGCTGGCATGAGACCGGAACTCCTTTTAAACACCCCTCTACCATGACACAGGCCTTGGCACATAGATAATGGCTTCTTTCTGCAAGTCGTCTTTGAGGGCCCAGCTCCCTGAAGTCTGGGCTATGTCCCTAGCACCTGTGGCATGGCCGGCACTCCTAGATGCTCACTGAGTATGTGCTGATTAAAGAAAGGCCCCGCCACGTGACCTGTACTGTTCTAAACGCCGTGCACTGAAATAATTTTCTTGTGGGAGAAGTGGGAAGCTCTGAGGTGGGAGAAATGTGGCAGGAGCTGAAAAAAGAAAGAAAATTGAGAATCTCTGACACAGAAAAAGCTCTTCTTTTAAAGGAAAAAAAAAATAATGACTAGCCGGTGTCCCTGCCTGCTTGCATCTGTGCTGTGACCGTTTCCAGATGCAGTCTTCCTCGCTCCTTCCTACATATGTGTGTCTCTAAGTAGCAATTCTTTCGTGAATAAAACTAATTATTTCTTGAGGCAAAAATTAATCCTGCTTTTCTCTGCTTGACTGGATGACTCAAGATCTCTCTACTCAATCTGATCTGAAAACCAAATTGATCTTGCCCTCTCCCCTTGGCCATTCTGGATGCTCACTTCACTTCTTGCTCATTTTTAGCTTCGCTTGTTCTCTTCACAGACCGTCATGGTGGTCTTATCTCAAGCCAGAGTGGCTAACCTGGGTGTAGCCTCTCAACCTGTGGTAAAGTCTAGAGTAAGAAGCCACTGTGTCCTGGAGGAATGTGAAATTGGGATCCTATGAACTCATTCTGACTCAGCACCTGTGGACTCAGTCTATCCATCACCCATTAAGAATGCACTTTCTCTCCCCTGTGCTCGAGATGCCTTGTTCCAGAGTATTTTGGGGTGTATATATAAGCACTCAAACTAGCTGTCCATTTTCCAGAAATCAGTAAGATCCTGTTTTTTTCTGTCTTTTGTGCACTCTTTTCGTGCCCAGGAAAATGCTTTCCAAAAAGGGCACACCCCATAAATACTTGTGAAAGGATTTTCAAATGCATGATGTAGAAGTATTGCTCTTAACTCAAATTTGAAAGCATAAATGATGCTAGATTTTTATTGGAACTACTAGACTTACAGGACTTTAAAGCACTGTTTAATATTTTCTTACCAGGTGAGTCTTTATATTCCATGTTTCCTAAAGTAGAAATGAAAAGAATTGCATTCAGTCCTACATATTTTAGGCACACAATTCCTTTTACTTTCTTTCTTTACCTTTTCTTTACCCTTACTGCTGGAAAATGACATGCCCTTCCATGTAAGAACTTTTTGAAATTGCACCCTAGTGGGGAAAAGTCAGTGTTTGAGAGACATTTTTGACATTTTGGAGAAACAGGACAAGGAGAGGCCAGGGCAAAGACAGAACAGGGCAAGGAGAGGCACAGTCACGCACATTTCTATCAGGTGCAGGGTACTGGCTGCTCTATTCCTAAGCCACGTCTGTGCTCCCATTTTGCTGCCATGATGTCTGCAGTGCCACCCTACCAGCTTCACCTGACAGTTTCCAGTAACCTGTCAGGATTCTTTTGTACACTACCTTTCCTTCCGGCTTCCGGATTTTTCTGTGCCGAGCAATCTAGCACTTTCTCCAAATGAAATTTTCTGTAAGTTCCATCTGATGAAGAACTGTGCCTACCTTGTTCATGGTTTATTTTCAGAATCTAATGAAATAATGAAAATTGTCCTTCAGAATTACTTGTTGAATGAATGAATGAAAGAAGACATCTGTTTAGAATCTTCTCTCTCTCTCTCTCTCTCTCTCTCTCTCTCTCTCTCTCTCTCTCTCTCTCTCTCTCTCTTCAGTACCAGGGATCAAACTCATGACCTTGCACTTTCCAGGCAGGTGCTTATGCCACTGAGCTACATCCCTGGCTGAATGAAGACATCTGTAATTGCACTCTTGAACTTATTTAGTTTGTTTATGTGCTCTTTTTCCCTTTTTGTGCCAAGGAACCAGAACACTTTCTCATTCAGGTCTTTGTGCATCTTACCTAACAGGAACAGCACATAGGTCTGAAGTGCTTGGTATGTTTCCTTAAAGGAAAAGGAGACAAGATTGGAGACAAGATTCTGCACGTGGGTGAGGACATGCTGAGGCTCATCCTTCAAACATTTCTGGTATGAAGTACTTTTGTTTTCTTTTTTCAGTACCGCGAATTGAACCCAGGCCTTGACATTGAGTTACATTCTCAGCACTTCTTATATCTTATTTTGATACAAGGTTTTGCTATATTGCTCAGGCTGAATATGAAAACGCCTTGTCTCTGCCCTTTGGGTGCTGAGATTACAGACGTACACCACCATGCCCTACTGGAATGTAATTCCTGAGTGAAGGGCTAAGGTGCCTTAAACTGGGGCTATAATCGCAATTATTATATTTATAGGTCAGGGCACCTGTACATTGAACCAGTGTTGAACTCTCGGTCAAAGCAACTTCTGGCTATTTTGTTTCATCCTCTGAGAAAGAGTGCCTGTGAACTGCAGGCTTTTCATTGCTATTGCCTCAAGTATTGCTTTAATTTGAACCACAATACTAATCTGCATACTATTGCTTAACTCCCTTATAGTCAGAATGTAAACCCAGTGAGAGGTCTGGAGATTAACCACTGTTCTCAGGTCCTGTTTGTTGCTTCCAAAGAGCTAACCTCCTTCCTCCTGACCCAGCCACCTGAGAACCCTGGCTTCCCTGGTGGAGGCCTGTAGCTGCATGATAACAGTGTCCCTCTAGCCCAAAGGCTGTAAGAACCGATGCCTAAGAAATCACTGGGATTTACCTCAGCAGACCGGAGTTGGTTTTGGTTGCTTTTATTTGTGTGGATTGTGATCTCTTAATTGGAGATGGTGCCTCTCCCAGGGTTCGCTGTTTATCCAAATCAGTATTTGTTAGTCGGGGAGACGTGGTCGGGATGATAAATCAGCTCTGGAGCTCCTCCTGTGATTGCTTCCACAGCTGCTCTCTGCTTCCTCACCTCTGCATCTCCCTGGGGGCACCCACAGGCTGCTTCTAGACCCTGCAGCATTTTCTGCTTTTAAATTTTTCTTCAGCTGCTGTTAACTATTCGTATGAGTTCATGTACCTTGGTACTAATAACTCCTAAATTTAGCTTCCCTTGACAACTATTCTCGTTCATTTGTAAGATCTCCTATACATTCTTACCACAAATGCATTGTGGGAGAAGCTGCCTTCCCATGATGCCTCTCTCCTTCTCCATTTTGGCTGTCTCTGTGCCTTTTCCATTTCCATACTAATTCAATCAAATACAGTGCTCCTCAAACTTTAATGCCTCTGGGTGCATCAGAGGATGTTTTTCAAATGCAGATTCTGATTCTGTAAGTTCTTCATTTCTAAGAAATTCTTAGCCCATGCTGATGCTGTGCTTCCCAGGCCAAACACAGCAACCAGAAGGCTTCACATACTCGGTTCTTTTCATCTCTCACTCCCCTCAAATCTAAATTATCACCAAATCTTTTGTCCTCATGACTTCCAGGCAGATTGTTCTTTCTTAGCTTTATTGCTAGGATGTCTGCTGAAAAGTTCTTTCTTTTTAAATTCAGTCATTCACCACATCATCTGATTCTGTCACTTCTTACCCTATACCTTCTTGGCTTTCAGCTTTGTTCTACTTTGATTCCAGGTATTTGCCAACTTTGCCCACAATATGATGTTCCCTTATCTTCAGTGAAGATACCTATTTAATTTCTTGTTTTGTTTTCCCAAAAGACTTCCAATGTCCTAGAAGAGGTAGGTAGAAAAAGAGGTAGTAATGACCCAGGTCAATATTTTGGAATTATATCTAGCTCTGAGGTCCTCCTAACTACCATGTTGTATTCACTGTTTTGTATGATTTCTAACTTTCTCTCCTATTTTAATTTATTCTTTCCAAGTTTTAAGTGTTTCATCATAGTGGTTTGGATTTTTTCCAGTGCCATGATTATCTCTCTATTAAAACCTTAATACAAAAAGAAATTTTAAAAAAACCCAGATTGCTCATTACTTTGATTTGTAGCAAAGAGAGAATGGAACATTACTGCTAGAGTGTTTCGAGAAACCATATTTACATTTGCATCAGCTCAATTTAGGTGCCTGATTAGGTTGTGTGTTATGATGAAGATGCACTTACCAGTCAAAAGGAAGTGGCGTGGTCTTAAGTAATGAGCAAGGAGACTTCGAGTCAGGAGCCCTGACTGCTATTTCTGGCTGGAACTGGCTACCTCTCTGACCTTGAATTACTCTGTTTCACTGACTTAGACCCTAAGAACCCCCATCTGCTTCACAGCACAGCCGTGAGAGGTTACTCACTTAAGTGTTGAGTGCAGCAGGGGTTATGGAATAGAGCAAAGGAGGGGGCATTTGACGGTCACAAATGGAACTGGAGGCAAGATCTCTGCCCTTATAACTCTTCCTATTAGCATATTAAGAGATGCTGTCTGAGAAGTGGGCTGATTGCTCAGGCAGGTTTAGAGGACATGCTGAGGAGTTGATCAATGCAATTGTAACACTTTGGAGTAAAATGCCTGAGCCCATCCTGTTATTTAGGAAGGTCTAACCAGAGATCACATTATCTCCTCTTAACTGCACCCCCTCCCCTGAGACTGAATTTCATCCCTGGGACCATAAAGCCAGCAATGACCAGTCATTCCTAAGGACTACTGCTCAGCAATCTCTGACTTTAGCAGCAAGAACTTGGCCACTGGCCACTCTTTATGCACTGGAAATATCTTGCTCCCTCTGGTAGCCATTATGCCCAGTAGAAGTATTCCCCAGAGAAGATTTGAACTTCTCCAATTGAAATCCTCTCCCCAAAAGAGAGCTACATTGATGGGTAAGGGTTAACATGCTTTAAAAAGGCAAGCAAAAGAACAATTTCCCCGCTGCTAGTACAGGTTGTTGAATGCTAAAGCATTCAGCAGATATTATAACAAAGATAGTATCCATGGTTATATCTTATTGCCACACTTGTGTAGGTTAATATTTACGGAGGGTGATCTAATAATAATAATAATAAGTAATATTTATTAAGCATTGTTTTATGTAGCTCACATAAATTAATTCAGTTAATCTCCACATCAACCCATTAGGTGGACACTATTAAATTGTCCTCACTTTATGAATAAGGAAACTTGGAAACAATGAATTTAAGTAATTTGCCAAATATTGTAGAGCTAGCTAGTAATTGGTAGCTCCAGGATTAGAACCCAGATCACCATCAAGCTCCAGTCTACAGCCTTAACCATCTATAGGAAGACAAACTGTAGTACAGAGAGTGAAGCTCACTAGTGAGGCTAATCTATAATGGCTAGTTATTTCAGAGTGAGCACACATTCTGATATCAAAATAAGAACTGTTAGAACTTAAGGGTTCATACCAGAACTTTACCAGGCAAGAGGTATAATCTTGTCATTAGCTAGAACAGAAAGACTGTCTTGCTTCTGCTGTGTGAGAGAGTTTCAGGAGATTCTATACCAAGTATTCTGGCCTCATCCTCACTGGAAAATCTTATTCTTTCCTATTTCCTTCCTTTTCCCTTTTATATGGAAAGCATATGGTCATGCCACCTGATTGCTTTTGTACCAGAAACTTCCTTAAATAATGAAATTTAAGACTAATTCTGTTAGAAACCCAATACTTCTCCACAAAGCATTTCTGGTACTCTGTGTAAGCTGTTTTTCCCTCCCTCTGTATTTTGGAGAGTAGGAGAAAAATTGTGGGATGACTAAATGTATATGTTACCAATTTTCTGTGACCCACTTTAGTCAGTGTAAGGTGAAGTACTGAATTTGCCACAGGCAATTGCCATAGAGATGAAAGTAAAGAAGATTGGAGAGAATTCCCAGTGGGATAACATAACAAGAATCTATGGAGCCACCATTTTGCTTAATCACTGAAAGCAAAACTCCAAGATTGCTCCTGGAGCAGTGCTGTGTGACCATTTCCTTCTCACCCCACCCAAGGATCACAAATCAGAATATTGCATTCTTGTCAGAATGACTGGTTACTGTTTCCTCAAGTGCAGGTTCATGTGCAATAACTGATCCTAGAGAAAGAGTGCCACATTTTAAGAGCTTGTCACATTAAATGATCAGAAAACCATTACCAAGTGATAGAGTGGTTGATGATGCAGAAGTGATTACTGACACTCACTATGGGTCACCTCTAAGCTGCTGCCCAGGCAGTGACTGGCTGCCAGTGTTCCCAGACATTGGGGAAAAAAGGTCCACAGAGGGGAGAAGGTTTCGAAGGGTTTCCTATCACTTTTTGAAGTAAGTAGTGGTGTTGGAGTCCCAATCTGACTTCAGTTCCAACACTCTTTAAAAAAATTATTTTGGTGGTAATATTGCTTCGGTGAGATTTGGAATAAACCAACTAGTCCAAGGCAAATTTAATCTTATTTTATTACATTGGAATGATTTTCTGCTTCCACACATTATAGAGTCCATTTTTAAATTTTTTTGAAGAGGTAGAAAAAGAATTTTATGGATAAAAGAAGGGTCAACCTTATTTGCCTTGTAAAAAATTCGTGGGGCATAATTACATGTTTACTGAAAGCTGAGTTAGCATTCTGCTGCATGCTTCTTCTTACCTGCTTTCACCTGAGCAGGTGTAAATTCAAGTGCTGCCAGCCCAGGCTGGCCACTCTCTGCTTCAGTAACTCTACATAAAATTCACTGCAGTCTTTGGAGAACGAGAAGGACTAGAGCCACTGAAATAAAGAGTGTGAACTGCACTGCCTTCTAGGACCTGACAGTAACTAAGCATAATGGAAGAGAAATGGCCAGAAGCGAGAGGTAGGCAGCCTCTTCTTCAGCTTGATGTGCCTTTGGCCCTGTGATGTACCAGCTCCTCATATACCGTTTTCCTCTCAGTCTGCATCCACATATGGGAACTGTAAACTTGGCGAGTAACTGCTATAAACCTGTCTGTTTTATCACCCATGAATCTTCCATTGCTGAATACTTCCAAGCTTTATTTCTGAGACCCATGCTAACCTAAACAGGTTGCGTGGTTACTGCAGATATTCTAAAAATTCTCAGAAAAAAAAATGCTTTTTTTTTTTTGGTACCAACCAGGGATCAAACTTATGACCTTGTGCTTACCAGGCAGGCTTAAAAGCCACTGAGCTAAATCCCCAGCCCTCAATATTCTCTATTTTAAGAACTCAAGTCTCCAAAGTCTCACTTCTTGGGAGCTAACCCCAAGTATTAGCTATGTACTCTTTAGCAAGTTTCATAACTTCTCTGGCCTTCAATTTCCTCATCCATAAAAAGAAAATAACTCCTCTTCCAACAAAGGGCTGTTGGAAGAATTAAATGACATGATTTATATAATCCATGCAAAGTCTAGCAAGAGATCCAAAAACAGTATCTTCACAGGACATGCCAAAATGTTAATATCAAACTCTCCATGCTAAAAAGAATGGATGATTTTGTGTTTTTGTTTCTTTCTGTGTCTTTTTATGTTTTCTCCATTTTTTTCTGCATCAGAAACTAATTTATAATTAAAAATAAATGTCCTTGAAAAAAGACTCCCAGTGTTGTCTAAAGATGTTATCTTATACAGATAAGGTGAAAAAAAAAGGGGTAGATGACGAATGGGCAAATAGGCAGAGGGATCAAGGGGATGTTTGAAATGAGAGGTACACTTGGGAGGCTCTGAGCCTTGGTGGGTTACCCAGGGTGAAGGTCTTGAGGAACCCTCTACTGTGGGGGTGCTGGCTCAGCCCAACAGATAGGTCAGCCAGAATTCATATGTTTGACTTTTAGCTCTGAGGCTCTCGGAGATGGGTGAAAGAAGCCAGGAAGGCAGAGCTCACATCTATGCACAAAGCAGCTGAGCTTGTGGCACTGGCAAGGGTGACAGAGGTCTAGCCTTGACCCTGTAGGGATCCCTAGGCCTAGAAGGCAGGAGCTGGAGCTTCCTCTCCTTCATTTGCATGTCTAAGTAATTACAACTCATAAAAATATCTAACCCATTAGTTGAACCCCAGCCCCAGCATTTGACTCTGACCTCCTATAGCAGCACGGGCCACACATGGACTCCATGCCGCCTGAATTGTCCTCAATTTATAAGCAGCACAACCTATAAATAGAAACCATTTTGCTAAGTTCCCCAGGAGGCATCATCAGGTTTTTCAGCTTGTATGTGTTTTTGTCTTTCTTATTTTAAAAAACTAACATGGCAGGCTTCCTTTCCCTGCCTGGTGTTCCTCAAGCTTTCACCGCTGGTTCAGTTTGAGGGCGTCCTGCCTGGCTTGGCACTGGAGGTCGGGGCACATGGGCAGAGCCTGCCCAGCTTGGCTTCTGAGGGAAGCCCCCGTCTCAGCTATGGAACAGCCCACTCACCTATAGATCCTGTACCTGGTGGTGAACCCCTGGCGGTACCGCTCCATGAAGTCAGCATACTCCTGAGCGCGGTGGAAGGGGCCCCGGTCTGTGAGCAGCCAGTCCAGGGGAGGCTGGCCGGCTGAGGAGGCATGCTGCTCAGAGACCACTGCAGTGGCCACAGTGGCTGAGACAGCCAGCACCCAGCCGGACAGGGCCAGTGCCAGCAGGGCTGCCCATGGGGCCACTGCCAGCTGAAGCCCTCTAAGCCGAGTGCCACACTGCCACCTCATGCTTCCCCCAGGCAGTTGGTTTCTTCATTCTCTTGCCACGCTCTCCACCTCCGTGCTGCTCCTCCAGGACTCCGGAACTGGAAAAGTCCAAAAGGAGATGTCAGCTAGGTACCCTGGTCTTACCCTATGGGCCTGTCTGGGACCATCACACATAACTGGGCAGGACCCACTGGAAATTCTTTGTCCTGATGACATAATGTGGTCCTGGGCATTGAACTGAGCACCCAAGGTGTATACTTTTGTTTAATTCTTCAAAGAAAATCTATGAGGGAACATTGTCATTTTACAGATGAGACGGTGGGGCTTAGAGAGATTGAGACAATGGCTTGAGTTCCCTCAGCTATTAAGTGGTAAAAGGAGAACAGGAACTCAGAGGGTCTGGATCTTGACCTTTTATTATATTGTTTTCCTGCCTTGACTCACTCAATACCACCCATTTCTGTCTCTCTTAAAAACTTTCAATATGTTTCCATAATTGCACAGACCAAGGACTGTCCCTAGGAGGTTACATCAAAGTAAGTAGCAACCCTGTTTTTCATATGGAGAATTACAGAGCAGAAAAGTAGTCAAATTCCATTGTTGCTGTAAAGCTGAATGAACCTGGTTCCCTTTCTGAGCTTAGAGTGGCTTTGAAAAAGTAATAAAGCATGACAGGAGAATGTCTCAACCCCTTCTAGGCTGGACATTGGCCTGTAATTTTATTGAAAGTCATGCAATCATCAGAGCAGATGCGGGAAGAGCAGGATTTCCTCCAGACCCTCTCTTCACCATGTAGTCTGAAAGTCCCATCAGGGTGGGGCTGTGACTCACTCTTGCATCCCCTACCTTACTCCCCAAGATGGCAGAGGAGGCCTTCAGACACCCTTTCTGAAAGAGTGGATGTGTGAATGCTCTGCCCCTGTGAGTCAGAGGGAAGCTGCCAGGAAAGGAGTGTGGCCTTCACAATTCCTCACTACTTGTGACTCACCTCAGGCCTCTGATTTCAAGTGCCTGCACCCTGTCTATAGTTATGTTTATCAGCCTCTAGGCAGATGCAAGGGATTGTTCAATATGATGCAAGGGATTGTTCAATATGGTGAGGCTTCCTGAAATGATAACCACTTCCTCAGTCTTTAATTTCCAGCACACGCCGTCAGGATCCTGCCCATTTCCCCTCACCAGCATCACATCAGTGTGTGCCACAATGAGTCCAGTTCCCAGGACCGGTAATTCATTCTGGGATGGTTCCACTTCTTAGGATCTCCAAACCTCTCTGGGGTCAGTGAGAAGCCTGAAGGGGCTACACAGAGGCTAGAACCAAATGAACCTTAGCATGCCCAGCCTTGGCGTTGTCCTGAATCCGAGAGACCCAAACCACGGTCTTTATGCAAGACGCTTTCTAGAGTCCATGCTTGTGAGGGCGCAGGCACAGAAGCATGAGTGGCAGGACAGTCGGTTACTTCTCCCTTCCAGCTAGCTGGTAGATATTGACACCTAAATGCTGAGTGATTCTTTGAAGATGCCTCTGTTCTCACAATAAGCTTGTTTTACAGGGAATGTATTCCAAGTTTCTATTTCAGTAGGACCCAGGGATGTTGAGATAGGAAAACACAGAAGTCCAGGATAAACCTAGACCTATGTTCAGACTGTGCCAAAGACCACTGTGGTGCCTGAAGAGCTGCAGGAGCAAGACAGACCTTCATTTAACGAACTGGCTGAGAGGAGGTTGAAAGAAGAGTAATGAGCCGCCACCCCCTCTCCTGAATCTTAGCACACAATCAAATTCTAAAAATTAAAATAGGTGCTTCTGGCTCACAAATCATACCTTATATATAAGAGAAGTATATAAAAAGAGAAGTATGACAGACTAACTGGGTAGAGATGGAGTATTTTATATATAATATCGGGAACTTAGTTTCAATTGTATTAAAAATTTAAATATAAAAAATAAAATCATAAAAAGAGGAACATCCCCAAGTGTTTTATAATAATCATGCATTACCAGGGGGGAAAAGTGATTTAAAACGACAGTGAGAATTCATCCTAACACATGGAGGGAGAAGGCATTTTTATATGGATGCACTCTGATAAAGATGATCAGAATATTTCTCATTTAATCATACATGTATTCATCTATTGAAGAAACATAAATTGAGGTCTCCTGAGAACCAGATACTATGCTAAGCATTGATAATCATTTGGAAGATTGTGGCTACTTAATGCAGAGGAAAAGGTAGCAAATGCAGCAAGGTACCTGGATGTGGGCAGAGAGACATGTGGAAGTCAGGATTTCAAGGTGACCTCACCAAAATCCCATGTTCTTCCCTGCATGCCCTACACAATCCCTTTCCCTTAAGTGTGGACAGGACTAGTCAGTAGAAGATGACATTTCAAGCTCGTGATCAGTGACTCTGAGTTAAGCTCTAATGAACACAGAATATATTGAAGTATAGACTGACAATAGACAATGGTGCTGGCTGAGAGATGTGCTTATGGATAACAATGTCCTGAGTGGTCCTGGCCTAATCAGATGAGCCTTCAGAAGACAGGGAAGTCTCAAAGCAATAAGCTCCAACTGACCCAGAAGACAGCAAGCAACCATGTTGTGAACTGCCTTTTGGGTCCATGTGGCAAGGAATGGTAGGTGGCTTCTAGGAACTGAGACCAATCCCCTAGCAGGAAAATTGGTACCACAGTCACACAAATGCAAGGAAAGCAACTTGGCCAACAACCATGTGAGCTTGGAAGAGGACCCTCAGCACCTTAAGGGAGCTGGCTCCCTGGTCAACCGCTTGATTTCAGTCTGATGAGAAACTGCACAAAGGGCCCAACTCACTTGTAGCCAGGTTCCTTCTGACCCAGAAAAACTGTGAGATCATAAACAATATTATTTTATGTTGTTAAGTTTGCGGTAATTTGTTGCACAGCAGTAGAACGTTAATGTGGACTCATTAAAGACAACTCAAGATATTCTCTTGTTCTGCCTGGGCCTAGTGTGGTGAAGGTTCTTCATGCCGGAGTAAGACGAGCTGTTATTCTCCGAGTGAGAAGAAGCTAGTGCTGCAGTTTCCTGAGCAGAGGGACGGTAATCATCCCTCCACCTGGCCCTCACACCACATGCTCCCCACCAAGTCAGTCAACCCTTTGAAGTCAGGGACCTCGTGCTGGTTTTTCCCATCTCATCACTGTCCTCTGACATATTTGATACATTGGTTCCATGCATTTCATCAAGGGGTCATTGTGAGCCAGGAACAACACGCGACCTTGCCTGGCCACTTCCCCTCTGGTCTTGATGCTGTCGTGAAAGGTGGCAAGCAAGGGTTCCTAAGGACAGGTGAGAGCATACAAGTGAACAAGCTGTGTGCTCTGGCAAAGAAGAGAGCTATATTAAGTGTGCTGCTTGTCAGGCTTTGTTTGTAATTATGCTTTTTCAGAGCTCACAATGTGCTGGAACCTGCCTGGTTATAGGAATATCAGCTTTAGAATCAAATGGTTTTGATTGCTGGCCCAAGACTGCTGAGCGCAGCAAGAATTCCTGAATTCAGCGCTTGACACTCCTCTCAAAAACCTGGCCTTGGAATCACACGCTTTCTGCTTCATTGCGTTTCCTCAGGATCTGAAGACATTTTGACTAAAAAAAAAAATTTTTTTAAAAAAGCCTCTTTTTAAGAGAGAAGTTCTAAACAGGTTTCAAAACTTCCTTTTAAAAAATCCCTATAACATGTTCCTCCACCTTAAAAAAAGACAAAATAATTGCTGTGTTGACAGTTGTACAAAAATCAGACTTTTGAAGAGCAATAACTTTTGACCATTTCCTGTTTATTCTCCATAATAATATCACTGCAAATTTTGTAGCAGCAATCTGTCAAGCAAATGTTAACTGTTTGAATTCTCACAATTCCTGGTGGTCTTACCAAAATGCAGGAAGATAAAACAATTAGGTCCTTGCACTTTGTGCTTCCACCTTCCCTTTTCCTCCTAAAGCTGATTGGACCAAGTAAACCTCCACATCACATGCTTGTCTATTAATGCATGGGCTAAGCATGCTCCTTGATGAAAAATATTATAAATTCACCTATAAACGCCAAATAATTTCATTTGCTTTTACCATACTTAAGGCAATTTGACTCCTAGACAAATAATAAATTGGTTTCGCACCAAAGGTATAAGTAAAACAAGCTGTGGGTTTTTCTCGGTTGACTGCATTAACTCAAATCTGTTCTTTAAGCCATAAATTAAGTGGGTCACAGTTTTGTCAGTAGAGAAAAGCAAGGATAGTGCCGGTCACATGAGAAGTAGGCAGTGTAATCTTCAAAATGGTCATGCTTATAAGAATCACATCTCCACTGCCCTAAGGTTATTACCCAGTTGGGGACTTGGGGACTTGGTGTTCTTTTGTATCCTCCTATTGTTTTCAATTTCTACTTATGCTTGGTGTGTCAAAAGCAACTAGGGGAGAAAAGTCAGCATCTCCTAAGAATTAACCAGGGTGGGACTAGTAGGAGCCCACCAAGAAGCTAACTGGTTAGCCTTTCTGGTCTGGTGAGCCCCACAAGCCTGTGGGGCCCAGGAAAAGAAAAATCATCGCCTCCCATGAGCCTACCAGTGTAGGGCTTGTGAAGCAACACCCTTACCCCTTAAGCGACCTGCTGGTTAGGAGGACAGGCTGTTGATAGCAACTGGGGTACAGAAAGCAGCTGAATACGTGCAGTGTTTGGTTGATTATGCAGGCCTAGGCCAGTGGTCTGAACATCTATTGGGAGGATAACAGTATGCAATATAGCAAATATGGGGGATTTCCTTCTATCTTGTCTTTGAAATCCAATATTGCTCTCATTGTTTTGTTTTGAGTAATAGTTTTGCTTTACTCAATATTCTGTTTTGATTGGTTTTATTCTATTTTGTTTTGATTTCATTTTGCTATAGCTGATGGAAAGGACAACTATTGTGAAGATAATAAGATACACTATGGTGGTCATTGTTGTTTTTCTATTATCCTGCTTCGAAGTTCTGTAACAATTTCACTGGTTTGTTTTGATTGGCTTTATTCTATTTTGTTTTGTTGAATCTTGTTATCTTTTAAATAAAAAAAAATAAAGCAACTAGGGTTTAGGGCATCCACTATGAGTGTACTAAGTTTTAGCAAATGAAGTAGAATTAGAGGCCTCCTCACTGGAAATTATTGAGGAGGAGAGGTTATTTCCTGGAGGAGCCAAGTATATGGCTCAGCTATAGGTGTAAGGGTATGCTTATTCCTAATAAAACTGTTCATGTTAATAATAAATGCCATGATAAATCATTTAATATATGGGTAGTAATTGTCACTTACAGAACATGAATAATAACATTACCCTTTTTTAACAGGTGGGAGCATGGAGGCTGGATAAGTGAAATGCACAGGGGATATATTTTGGTAGCAGGTCCAGGTCTAACTGTTCTTTACTATATAAGTCGCATGGCTTACAGACATGAAAAGCAGTGATTTGCTTCCTATAAACTAATGCCATCAGGCAAGGGACTCCCCTTTGGGACCCTCTCTTCAATTACCAGTAAGATGATCTAGGAGGCAAAATGGTACCCAGAATCATGCCCCATGCTGAAGATTCATAATTCTACATAAACATTAGGATATGGCATTAGGATTTCAGTCTTCTTTGGAAGCCAGTGCTGTTTCAAAAAGAGTGAAGCATAAGAGAAGTGAGGTATGAAGCAGAAATTTTTGCCTGCTGGAGCAGTGACATTTCATAAAGTGATTAGGCAGTGACATTAAATAAGTTTTCAAGCCATTTAAGTGGTTAATTGGCCAGCTCTATTGAGGAGATGTTTTCTTGAATAAATCTGAGGGTGTTAGTGTTTAAAAAAAAACCATGGCAATGTTAGTTGTTCTTGTCATCTTGATACAGAACCTGCTTTTTCCAGGAAGAGAGGGTAACTATAAATGATAGGACGTACCTAAGATCCAGGGTAGATGTAGGGGGCACCACCAGCTCAGATTCATGATCAGGTCCTTCCCTGTGTTGGACTGGCCTGCCACTGCCAACAGAGCATGTCACTGTCCCTCTGACAGCTCCGGGTTACACTCCACCGAGCACCAGCAACTCCCACCCTTCCCTTATGTGTGCCATGCAGGTGTGGCATATCTATTGCCACTGTCCTCCTCAGGTCCCATGACATGACCTTCAGCTTCAGTGCCAGGACTGGTATGGAACTAGCGAGCTGCATTTGATTCCTATTATTCCACCGGTACTCAGGAAATGACTTAAAATTGGTGAGGATATGGAAAGCCTCACTGCACAGAATCAGGGCAACAATATTAATTATTATTTATGCAAAGAAGAACGCTAATTGTAATTACTGTTTACTACATGTTCTTACATTAATTTGAGAGCTTTTAGAGGGGAGGCTCAGAGAGGCAAAGGGGCTCTCTGGTGGCCACTCCATGAGTAAGCAAAATTGAAACTCAAATATTCTGATTCTGAGGCCAGTAATCCAGCTTTCCTTCTTTTTATTCACTTCCACTCATCAAACAGTCAATCAGTTATTAGGTAGTGTCCAAGCACAAGAACTGTCCTTAGTGGTGGGAACAAATCTGGTGGACAGGACACATAGGACTCTTGCCATCATGTGTCAGGAGCAAAGCACAGCACTTGAGAATCTTCAACAAGTTTAAAAACTCTCACGTACACCATGCACATCACCTACAGCTCTAGTGACATTAGATCTCATAGTCTCCATTGCTTGGGAGCTCCAAATTTATGTTTCCTATGTGATAACCAGCCCTTCACTTGTGAAGGACAGAGTCATCTGTCACTTGCTGGGGCTTCATACTTGTCTGCCGGGTGTCCATGGCCTTGTCTTGGCTAGACAAGCAAACTGACAGGCTGGCCCAGTGCCTAGAATGGTGAAGCCAGGGTCAGAGCATGCAGGTCAGGGACACCTCTTTTCCCCAAAGCCTCACACAAGGTCAAGAGGTTTTCAAAAAAGAAACATGGCACTGCTGATCAAATGGGACCTTAAAAGGCAGCATTACACATTCCCAAGCCTTTCACACCTCATCTCCATGCAGATCAAAACCACTTCTTTAAAACTCTTTCCATCATCCTCCTTCTTGAAGAAATCCCAGCAGCCACTGTGGTCCGAGAACCAGTCTCCCTCCCTCTTCCAGGCCTCCCCATCAGCTGCTCCAAAGTGGAATATTTATGAGAATATATTTCAAAAAAAGGTCTACAGTATTCCTGTCTCCCAGAGTTATGGGGATTACAAGAGTTAATTCTTGAAAAGCCCTTAAAAATTTCCTTAGCCGTGATGAATGTTGCATGCGTGTTTGAAAGTGCTCACTGATATTTTTCCCACTTCCCAACACGGGTTGTTGTGTGATACCATCTATAGACACGACCTCACCCAAGAGTGGGTTTTTCTGTTTGTTATTGATGTTGTTTGCAGGTGAGAAAACTGAAGCCTGTGAGGTTAAAGACTACTAAAAATTGTACGCTCATGAATGAATGTCCCTGAAGGTCTCTCCAAGTGACCTCACTGGTCCTCCATAGTAAATGACAGTGGCAGTACGTGTCATCCAGGTCCCTTTGCCCTCCTTCTGTGGTCACCTGATTCCCCAAATGTCTGGCTCTGGGTCTTGCTATTGTTTTCACTTATGCCTGTCCTTTCTGTGTCTACAACTGTCCATCACTTCTGTCAGACTAATTTTGCTCCAAGAAATCTTTTGAAGTTAGGATCTGTGTTGGTAACATGGTTATTTTCTCTTTCTACAGCCTTTGGTCCCCAACTACTTTCTACGGAGGAGTAACCTGGTCAGTGAGTTTAACTAGCCAAGGGTGTTTAATGTGGCAGGGGGTGTGGAGGGGAGGCAGAGAATGGAATGGAAATAAGGAAGAAGGAAAGAAGAACATGATGGAGCTTGAGTTGCAATATTTTTAAAACTCTCTGGAGATTTTTATACATCTCTCTTTGAGAGTCATTGATAAAATCATCTTCACACTGTACAACAGGTGGAAAACCATAGCCATAAGGGGACCATGTCCAACAAGTGGTTCAGGACAAAACTAAGATGAAGTTTGGGTCTCTCTCTCTGTCTCTGTCTCTGTCTCTGTCTCTGTCTCTGTCTCATGTATGTCTGTGGTATATTGAACTTCTCAAAACATAAAACTTATGAATATAGCGCTACCATTATGATCGCCTCTGATATATTTAGGTATTTATTATTATATTCCAGACACTGATTTAAATACTTTCCTGGCTTTAAATCATGGAATGCTCACAAAATTCTGTGAAGTTAACATCGTTGCCCTTGACCTCTGACCTATGATTTTTTTCAATTTCTATTTTGTATTAGGACGTGTCAGTAGTACATAATGATTACACTCCTCTTCAGGCATTGGTACATACATATAACGTCTCAATTCTTTTTCTATCCCTTTTCTTTCTCCTTCCCATTTGCCCAAAATCTATTCCCTATTTTTATTATCTATCTCTTATTTCATTCTTTATTTATAATTTGGGTTTCTCATATAAGAGAAATCATGTAATATTTAAGCTTGTGTGTCTCATTTATTGCACTTAACATTGTGGTCTCAAGGTACATCAATTTTCCTAAAAATGACTCAAGTTTATACTTCTTTATGGAAATTTTGACTTTACTATGCTGCAAAAACTATAGGCACTCAGTACAAAGTAAACTTCTTTTTTTCAGTGCTAAGAATTGAACCCAGGGCCTTTGGCATGCTAGACAAGCTCTCTACCCCTAAAGTATACCCCCAGCCAATTTGAACTGAATTTTGAATTTTGATCTTGCCCCAGGATAGTGAAATACAGTATGATACTCTCTCTCTAGCTGCTGGGCAAAGAGAACAAAAGTAAGCAGCCAACATTCTACAGTGTGCTCTGTTGCTAAGCTGTGATGTTTGGTAGGTTGTGTCTTACATGGATCTTCAACATGTTATTTTCAACTTATGATGGGTTTATCTGGATCTGACCCCATTGAAAGCTGAGGAGCATCTTATGTCCAGTAAAGCTATGCCCATTTCATAGAGGAGAAACTCAGGAGCAGAGGAACCAGTAGTGATCACTCGAGAAATTCTTAATACAGTCTAAACGATCTCCAAACCCAAATAGTCATAGACTTTCATCATGGAGCTTCAGACAAGTGAGGTTATTGTAGGTTCCTTTAGGTGACTCTCACTAAAAAAAAATGCTGTGTGTTGAGGAAAAGTCTAAAATCTTAGCATATACAATCAGATTCACCTAAAAACTTTTTCCCAGAATGGCTGAAAGTAGTTAGGATTCCTGTTCATTGGAAATTTTGTGGATCCTTCTTAGATGGCCAGTCAGTAGGGTTCCATGAGAAGATGGCTGTTACACCTGTGCGTGTCAAAGGCTTTAAGGTCAGGCACAGTCTCCCAGCCTGATTCTATTGAAAAGCCCACAACTGCTGGTTCCCTGTGTGCCCCTGATTTAGCATTCATACATCATACCCTGAAGCCCAGCTAAGACTGTGGCCAAGCTCCCTTTAATCCCCACCCTTTCTGTCCAATCTCCATATGTCCATCTAAGCTACAAGGGGCTTTTACCTTTGCTGACTCCTCATGCTGTCAGCTCCCCTCCTTCTGGTGACCTCCAAGAATTTCCTGCCCTTTTTCTGATTTTGAACTGCACTGCTACCTAGAGTTCCTCTTCAAGTACTCTGGCCAGGGAGCTAGACTTGCTGCTAACAAGACTGCATGAGCCATGCTATGTGGCTCTACCTGTGGGCATACCCGGCCACCCTCTCTTAGTCCAGCTCCTGGCTTAGCCATGCACTCCACGCCCTTTGCTGACAGCTACTTCCATATTCCAGAGAGGAGCCATTCTCTGTTCCTGCCTCTTCCTAGCGATCTGGCTTCCATCGCTAAGGCCCAGCTCATCTTCCAGCACAGCCTCTGTATACACGCGGAATAGTTTAAGACCCTTAAAGCTAAAACAAACCTAAGCCAATCACATGGAAATTGCTCATCACTATGCGGGCTGCAGAACTGAGGTGGCTCCGACAAGCCACTCTCCATTCTGACCTGCAGTCCTCAATGTTTCTCTTGCTATTGGTTTTCTGCCAGGACTGTCATTGAATCTGAACTTTTAGCCCAGGCTCTGCTCTATTTGGGCCTTGGCACCAACCAGGATGTAAAATGATAATGCTCCGAACGGTGCCAAACAGCACAGAGCTCCGAGATGTTACAGATGCAGATGTGACCAGAAAACACATTGTTTCCGGGACTGTGTTTGTAAATAGATGAGTTGCCCGACAGCTTGCAAAATTAAATATAGATGCTACATTGCAAACTCCAGCTAAAATAAACTATATGCTGCTCAATGAATGTCAATAAGTGCACTAGGAAAGAATCATTATCCCTTTTTGTAATGTGGTTCGAGAAACCCATTCCTAAATGCTTTTTTTTCTGTTTTTTTTTCTTTCTTTCTTTTTTCCTTTCTTGACTATGACTCTCTCTCTCCCTCCCCTGGCTGGTACTGGTGGATGGCTTTGGTGAACAGCTGAGGTCAGGGTGAGGACACAAAGGGGTGTAACAGTAAGGACTCTGCAATGGGGGACGTGATGGCGGAAAGCAGTTTGGAGGTTTACCAGAAAGATCACAGCCAGCCATTTGAGATTGCTGGCCTCAAGGCATCATTTCTGAAAGAATGGTCTGAATCCCTCTGGTGGTTTGCAAAGACCTACTGATGGAAGCAGGCCGATCCATCAATCTGAGTTCTCTCTTTAGTTCTTGAGCCAATTCACTCCACTTCCTTTAGATTGATTTTTAGAGACAACCAGAGCTCATATATTAGCAACCTACTACATTAATCATGGCAAGTTACCAGAAGGTATTCGTACCCCAAAATCAGCACCCTGGAAGAAGTTATTGAAGGGTCGCAGTCTGGTTGCTATGCAGTCCTGGGTGGGAATGCAACGCCCTCATTAAACTGGCCAGATCCTAGAAATCCCCACTCTAGGCGGAGAGCAAAAATAATGGATGCTTCACTTTATGACAACTTGTCTTGCGGTGCAAGTTTTACATATGTAGATCATGTTTAGTTTATGCAATTGCTATGCTGTTGTTAATTTTGTTTGCTGCATTCCTCTTTAGTTCTGTAAACTAATTGCCCTCAAGAAATGTGATTATAGACTAATATAGAATTCATTGACTTGGGTAGTGTCCAGTGGTCTTGTACAAAAATGTTTGGTGCCCCAGTGAAAAACTAGTGTAGTTCTAGAGGGTCTGAATGAATTCTGACTCTGATTGCTACTGAATTCCTAAGCTAATTCTGACAAATGGAACCTTTTATACACTGTGTTAGCAGTTTTTCCATTTTCTTCCTTTTAGGAAAGTTAATAAATTTTTACAAATTTATTTAAGAAGGAATACTGCATTTAACTTATATGCAAAATGAAAGAAGGGTAAAGTAAAGGAAAAATTAGAAGATAGTGTTTAATCTGAAAGAAAGTTGTGTGAAAACCTTTGTTAAAATTCTCTACTAGGAAGCTGGGTATGGTGGTGCATGCCTGCAATCCCAGCATTCAGGAGGCTGAGGCAGGAGGACTGTTGCAAGTTCAAAACCATCCCAGACTACAAAGTTAGTTCATGGCCAGCTTGAACTGCATAGCAAGACCCTGTCTCAAAAAAGACGAGAAAAAAAAAAGTCTCCTAGGAAGTTCTGTTACTCAAAATTCCATTAGAAAAACACTATATTGACCAAGATTTTCACACCTCTGTGATAGTGGAGACTCTAACCAGGGAGTTTTTTGATCAAAACTTGGATTATTTTCAGCTTAACTCAAATATTCTGTTTCTTAAACTTGAATAAGAGAATTTACTTAAGAAAAAGTCAAACATTTTACTTAATGATTTTCTATTGGCAAGAGGAGAAACGTTATTTTGCCTAAATGAAATTTTGGCACTGTCAAGTGACATTTCAGGTTGTAATAAATGGAGTGCAACCATATAGGCAGAGAAACGAGATGGAGAAGTGGATGGGAGGATGCATAAGTGAGCAAACAGACATGATAAGTATAAACCATGCGTGAGTCCATGTAATATATGCAATGTAGTATTCTAGATTGGATTCTGGAAGAGAAAAAGATACTACTAGAAAAACTAGTAAAGATCAAATGCAGCTTATAATTTAGTTAACAGTATTGTACTAATGTTGATTTCTTAGTTTCAACAAATTTAGCATGAATATGTGAGATATTAACATAGGGGAAGCTGAGGAAAGAGTACCCAGGAAACTTGTACTCTTTCTAACTTTTCTATAAGTCTAAAAGTATTCCAAAATGCAATGCTGATTTAAAGTTAAGGCAAATTCATGCATATTCATGCACATATGCATATCTTTCCTGATGAGAAGAAACATACACAGACACAAACATAATACACAGTCTTTCCTAATTCCGTCCACTCAGAGGTACTCACCTAGCTTTAGAATCTCAGATTCTGTATCTTATTCTTTACTGAAAGGAATCAGGGCTCCTGGGAGAAATGGATGTTTAATTATCTGTGGTAGTTAAAGTATAAGATGAGCCTTGAACATCTTTTTGTGACTGACACAGTGAAACTAGGTCTGGGGAGCAGATCTGATTGTACTATGTATTTGCCAATCTCTATTAAGTAAATACTCTTTCCATGCTTGACTCTTTGCAACCCACATGGATGCTCACAAATTTAACAGTGGACATGCCAGCTCCATCACACTGCATCATGAAAAAATGAATACTCAACAAATCATGGCAACGCAACAAAAGGACACAGGGTCATCTTTAAAGATGCCCCTCATGAACTTTGGGACAAAAAAAATATTAGTTTATATTCCACTGAATAAAATGAAAATACATAAGATACTTTGAATCTCCCAAGCATCTGATTTTGCTTATGTGTAAATAGACATATAGATAGATAAATAGATAACCTTTTTTAAACAACAGAATACTAATACCTATAGAAATAATGATAGAATTCGTAAACAATTTACCAAATGTATTGATGATAACCAGTTCAGACAAGAAACATAAATCAGTGGTAAAGAAAGGGGTAAAAGTTGATGGAGAGTAAGATATTTCATATTTTCCAAATATTCCCTCAAAATTCTTAGTAATGATACAGAGAACTGTCACCATTTTATTCAAGTGGTCAGAATTAACATCTCTAGGGATAAGACAAACACAAATCATGTGCACCTGATAGGACCCAGTGAGGTGACATCCTCACTACTGTGATAGCCCTGTGCAGAATTCACGGCTTGAATCTCAACCTGAAGAAACATCAGACAAAACCTAAATTCAGGGACAGCCTGAAAAACATCAAGCCTGTAAGCTTAAAATATTAAGGTTATGGAGGTCCAAAGATGGAGGAACTAATCTTTTCAAAATGAAAGACACTGAGAGACATAATGCATAATTCTGGACTGGCTCTTTAGTCACAGGGTACATTAATGGATCAATTGTGAAACGTGCACAGGGTCTCTAGGTGAAGGGCACAGGGGCCCTTCTCATAGTCTTGTCAAGACTTTTTCATAGCATTTAAATTATTACAAATTGCACAAGAAAGACATTAAAGAAGAAAATCACAGCAAATGCAGACAACGTTAAAACCCTAGTTGTTCTAACTCCCACACCTATGCTGTGCCCAATCCACAATTCTAGACAAACATGTGAGGAACATCTAAGCTATGGTTATAAGATGGGCCCCAGCATTATAGCTCAATGGCCATTACTGGAGACTTGTAATATGCAGACATAGTCATGTTATTCAATAAAGTAAACCCACGTGACTGTTTTAATACCTATGAGTTACATTAAAAAGTAAAAAATTCCATCTAATTTTAATAATATTTATTTGTCCTAATCAATCTAAAATATGTTCATTTGAGTATGTAATTAACATAAGAAAATTATTACTGAGACATTTTTCACACAGAGCTTGAGATTGGGTATGTATTTTATACCTATAGCACATTTCCATGTTTTCTTTTTCAGATCATCTTCTTTATTAGTACATGCTCACAGCATATAATGTTTACATTCCTTGTGGAGAGCTGATATTTGTACAACACATCTCAAATTTAGATGCTGTGCTTTCATGAGAAAGGTTTCATTCTCTATTTAGCTTTCAAACAATTTGTATTTTTGAATTAGATTTACATACCTCAGTTATTCCAAAAAATGTTTTAAAGTTTTCAAACATCTGAATTGAGTATGCTTTTGTGTTTAGTTAGCATTAAATAAAATTTTACAAATTAATTTCATATTAGCTGCATATTAAGTGTGCAATACCTGTATGTACGAGTGCCCCCATAATGGATAGCACAGGTCCAGAATTCACCCGTTCCTATAGGTGGTGTATATATTCCTGTATGTTTACTCTTGTTAATGTACATTGCCCAGCCACCTACTATACCATTATGGGGTGCAGTATTTTCACCTTGCGTCTTACACATAAAGAATTTGAGCAAAGTGTGGGTCTACATGAGTGACGGAGTTAGAAGTCCTGCCTCATGACTTTCCACCTCTTTACTCCCTTAAATCACGGCTACTTCTGCCCTAGAACCTTGGAGAATAATACACATCTGAATTTTATCACAGGGAAGGTTTTTTAATACTTGGAAAGCACCAGACAACTAATTCTTTTGGTTACCTTTATTTTAAGGGACCAGAAGCAGAGGATAGAAGACACTGTCATCATAAATTTCGCTAACTTTGAACAAGTCACTAATTAGCTATTTCAATTTTTCTCCCACAGTAATAATAAAGGAAGTCCCACCCTCCTCCAACCCTCTTCCACCCACTCCACACACACACCTGCACTGCAGAGTGAATCAGGAAATGCCTGCAGAATGCTGGGCCCTCCTGAGAGAAATGCCCTGCATATGAATTTACATTAATAATTGTTGCCAAATTCCTCAATTGTGGATAATTTCTATTTTCTTTGTGATTTTATGATTCTATATTTTCTACAAAGTAATATATTGTTTTTGTGATTGGAACAAAATTTCTTTTCTAATAAAAAAAGAAGGTAAGCTCTTAGCAGTGCTCTTCTGTCTTCACTTTTTGTCATTTGTAAGACTCTTGACCAGATATGTGTCTCAACTACTCTTACTAGACAGCCCTGGCTACCCCTCCAAACAGCCTGTCAGAGGATCTTCCATTTCCAACCACCTCAGCGTTTCACACTTGTTTGCTCCGCTTGTACTAGACAGAGCTGGGCTTTAATCTAACAAACAGAAACAATTCATCACACCCATTCACAAATGTTGCTCCTTCCGCTATCGCCTGCCCCACCATCCTTGATGTTCTGCCAACTCTGCAGTGCTGTGCTTAGTCAGTCCTTGGCCAGGGGGCCCTCTGGGACAGCCCAGGTGGATCCTGAGTGAGCACTGCTGATTTAGCAGGATGGGGCTTTCTCTCTCCCCATCCATCCTTACTCTGCCCTAATGAGCTGCCCAAAGGCTGAAATTGTCCTCCTGCCCTCCCAGCTGGCACACAGCCTCAGGAGCAGTTACCCATGTGCTTTCTGTGCTGCTTTCCCTAGACATCTCAATTAAAGATGCTCTCACTTCTGTTGTTTTGTTGTTTGTTTGTTGGAATATCCTCATTTAAAACTCTCTGCTCCCCTGAGAACCCCTGCATACTATAATTCAGATTGTCCCTGCATAACACCAAGAGGCGCCATTCACACTGTAGTCTAAATGAATGGCATCTTCTTTGGATGACCTGAACATAATCTTCATGATCATATATAGGGTCCTGCCACCACTTATGTTCCATCTGTTAATCCCCAAAATAATAATAAAGCCTCCCTCTTGGCAATACAGCACAATTGTAAAGGTGTAGTGAAGATATCTAAGAAAAGAAGACAAAGAAAAGAATAAAGGCACATTTGACCACGTACAACATTTCCAAATGTCATCAGAATGCACCAAGTGTAAAATCCCCTTGCCAGGGCCCAAACACCTGAGGCTATGATAGGATCATGATATGGGGTAGAGCAGAGGAGGGACCAATAGTAATGCAGCCTGTTCTTGGCTTCAGTCCCCAGAAAGCCTTTCTTTGAAAGGCATTTTTCAAGAGTGGGTAAAACTGCTGCCCTGTCAAAGATATGGGGTCGGGGAAACCCATATCACCTTTCTGGTGTCTACACCAAAAAGACATTTTACTATCTGTGGGTCACACCTACTGAGTAGTAAGAGGGTGTCAGATGTTACTCTTACGGCATCACACGCATTGTCCCATTTGATGCACAAGACAATAAAAGTACTGTCTCAGAGATGAAGCAATTTCTCAGGGTGCCGGCACCTCGTGGCCATCGTGGGCTTTCTGCATCCAGCACCCAGGCTGTGACTGTCAGGTTCTGTTCTCCCCAGTCCTGACCACTCTGTAGCACTGGGATGACTGGCAGCTCCTACCTGGCTTCTCTTTCCCCGTGCTTAAATATGTCTCCCTTGTGCTTTGCCTGTCTCCCCACCGCCTTCAGCCTCCCGACCCTCTCCCCTCTTTTCATGTCCTCAACCCCCTCTTTCATTGGAAGTCTAACTCTCATCCCTGGGAGCAAGTCTTCTTGAGGGACCAGAGAAAAGAAAATAACCAGGGAAGAAGCTATAAATATCATAGGTAGAGAAAAATCCCAGGACCATGGCTGGGATATGAGTGACACCGGGAATAGTGGATTCATAGCCCAGGAAGGCCTTTCAGAGATGAAGCCGAAGAATCCAGAGTAAGGTCACAGGCGAAGACTTAAGCAGCTGATCAAAAGCAGATCTGGAATTGAAATCAAGCAAAGTCCTTGCCATGCATCCAAGAGACCTTTGTTGAGCCATACTCTTCTGACAAATCTCTGGTTCCACACCACGGGGCCCTGCTGACCACACAGTCCTTTCACATGCCCACCGAGTCCTATGGAAGTATTTATTTTCAGGAGCTCTACACTTTCTCCTTCAATGCTTCTTTTTAGATCCTGTGTGATTCCTTCTTGTGCCTTAGGTTCAGTGTTGTCTCAGAGTCTGTCTTCTGCTTACCCGTCCACCTGTGATCTTGGGGTTTTCAAGTCATTAGCCACTTGGGCTCTAAGTAAGATCTTTCCTCTTCTTTAGGGTTATTTGGAGCAGGATATGAATGCCATTAGTAAATCAATAATGCTTTATTTAGAAAAGGGGTAGGGGGCTAGAGACCTGGAGTTTTAAATGCCCCTTATCAGGAGCATTCTAAAAATAGGCCTTTGAAAAGCCTGATGCTGCTGCAGTGGGAACTTTATAGCTCTCTTCCCATAAACAGGAGCAGCTTGCTCCAGGTGGGAGCATTAGCTGTGTTCTCAGTTTGTCTTCCGCTAACTCTCTAACACCACAGGTATTATCTATTGCTTTGGGGGTTTTGTTTCTTTTACTCTCACCTCTTTTCTCTTTTCTCCACATGTCCCTTAGCTACAGAATGAATTTTCATCTATCAGTATGTTTTTATCTCACACATCAAATACATCTGTCAGTGTATGAAGTCTCTTATGTCAATGTAGCCACATTGAGTATCCTTCATACAGATCTTTCTCATTTATTTACAAAGATGATCTTCTAAAGTCAGCCCATGTTCAGAGCACTCTCTGCTTCCTATAATCATTAGGGATTCAACCATGTTCTTCCATTACATCTGTTTCAGTTTAGCTGTTTCCACACAGGAAACAATGATACAGTTCTTCAGACTAGGGTGTGAATGGGGTATGAGTCACAATGGCATAAAGACACTCTTCAAGGTCAATGTAGGTAACACATGCAAGACTCAACCATACAACATTAGAACTCTGCATCTTTTATGTAGCAAGTCTATATCTGGCTCGTTATTTGAAACATGTATGCAAAGACTCAGCTACACGGACGTTTGTTGTTTGGCAGTTAGGAAAAGGAAAGCACCACTGACCTGACCTTCCTTTTTGAAAGGATATACTAGCAACCTACCACTGCATAACAAGCTATGCCTGGTCTCAGTGGCTGAAAATGACAATAAGGATTTCCGACCTCAAATTATCTCTGTGGCTTAGGCATTGTATGGATCTGGTTCTGGGTCTGTTGGGAGGCTGGATGTCTTAGGAGGTTGTGAGGACCTGCAGGCATCTGAAGATTTGACTGGGGAGAGAAGATTCAGCTCCAAGGCGGTTCATTTTCCAGGCTGGCAGGTTGATCTCTGTGGTGCTAACATGGACCTCCTCCTCACAGGGCAGCTCAAGTGTCTTCACACATGGAGCTTGGTTCCCTCCAGGGTAGGTGTTCCAAAAGACAGTAGTTAAGATACTGGGGTGACTTTCATGACCTATCCTGGGGCATCACACCCTAGCACTTTTGATCCATTTATTGGTCAGGGAACCAACACTCACATACTACAAGAGAAGACTACACAAGGGTCTGAATACCAAGAACTGAGGATCACTGAAGGACCTCTTGCAGACTAGTTGCCACCTAGGGGGAGGATGCTGTCTAGGACTATTTGTGCTCTGAGTTTGATGGAACAGAGCTCATCAGGCTTTGTCAGTTCTTGACTTCTTTCTCTTGGGTTAGTGTGTTTCTTTGTAAATTTCCTATATTTTACCCCCATTAAATTTGTAATGAGGAAAAAAAGAGAATGATTCAGGTGGTAGCTTGGGATTCAATTAAAAGTAATTATAACTTCCTAACATCCTTTATTAGGGAGAGGTGAGCATTTAGTGTTCACAGCCCTTTTGCATAAATTCATTTGACACCATCGATCATTGCCTCTTTCTTGAGACCACTCTTCTGCTTTCCCTACAGTCACTCCTTGTATACTAATGCTCCAACATCAGTCCATAAAGCAATAGAGTTTCTCAAATCTCAGTTCTGGGCCTTTCGTACTTCTTATTGCATACTCTATCCCTGGGTGACCTCACACACATCTATGGCATCCCAAGGCAGTTAGCTACAAAGCATGTAAAATTCATTTCCAGACTTTCTCTTGAAATTATATGATTTATGCATTACTTAAGCACTTCAAATGAGGAAAATGAATCCACAGCTATGAATTGTCTGGATCCTCACACATTCAGCATTGCTCTGTGCATCACTCAGAAGATCTTACAAGTTCTCGGGCAAATCTAGGGCCATGAATCACAGAGCACTAGCTTCTGATGCTGTAGCAGCTCTGGGCTCTACTTACCTATGGATGTCTTAACCCACAGCAACCAGTTCCAGCACCAAGGCTTTGAGGAAATCGTCCTTGAACTTGGCCATGATATCCACCTGTCATGCTTCCATGGTATTTTTAAATTATGGTTTTACATATTTGTTTGGATGATTGGTCAACTGCGTCTTTCCTGCTATTCTACAAGTTCCATGAAGTCTGAAATATTACTTGCTTTGGCTCATCATTTTATCCTTGGTACCTAACATTATTAACTAACACAAAAGAGACTCAAAATATTCCTTCAATAAACAAAATGCTAATCAAAGGTGGTTTGAAACCAGACCATTCAGATTATAGCACGATTACATGTCATCCAAAGGTGCTTTGATTAGAACCCAGTCCAGATTCAACCACAGAAGCCTAAAATATGAACTGGGTTTTGGGATACATCAACCAGCCAAATATACAACAACTTTTGCTCTTCAAGTAAATGTTTTTTAATGACAACCAACTATATATAAGGCAACATGCTTGCTGCCATGCAGGATGCCAAGCGATATACTACAGAATCTTTGAATTCCAGTGACAGGCAAGACTTCATTTCAAAGTCTTAAGAGACAATGGGAAGAGGAAGACAAGATGGCGGACTGGTAGGTAGCAGGAGAGAGACCCTCTCTGAGAGAGACAGCTCAAATGCCAGAATAAAACACCCTGGAGAGACCCAAACAGATAGAGATGGACTCTCATAACCCAGGAAAAAACTAAAGTGCAAAAAACCGCTCGAATAATGAGGTCCTGGGACTACCATTAGGGAAGCTAAGATCAGCGAGCACGGTGCCCTCCTTGAGCCGCCTGAATTCCTGCCCGACCTGAACAAGCAATCCGAGTGGCTTGAGCCGCCAGAACGCAGAGCTAAATAGCCCTGTGTGCAGCTCACCTGGACCAGCCCTGCACTCGACCCACCCAGAGGCACTGTGAATTCCCACCACAGCCGAGCTGAAGTCAGAGTTCAGGGAGCCCTGCAGTTTGCGGGGACTGGCATCAACACGTGGTGAGTGATGGGAATAAGACCCTCCCACGGGAAAGGGGAAACCGACTGGACGACATGTTGGATTTGGGCAAGAAAGCCTTAACTCCATAAGGAAGTGGCTTCAGCTGGTTGCTCCCTTCTCTGAGTGGATTGGTGGAATCTGCTTGGACTAGGCCGTGCCCCTGGCAGGGACCCAGTGAATCACTTCAATATTACTTCCCTGAGATCGGTGCACACTGATGCAGTGAAGGCCTGCAAAGGTTGACTGGCCCTGAAGGGAGGAGCTAGTGCACACTGCCCGTGGGTGAACTTTAATCTCTGATAACCTATTGAAGAGGGCTAAATCTCCTAACCTGTGCCCTCTAGAGGAGCCTTAACCAACAAGAAAAGGGTCTGGGCATTACACTGTACACTTGTATGGAAGGAACCAAAAACATGATGAAAGGGAGAAATAAGAAACAACTCCCAGCACCCAACCTTGAGAACATTGATCCAGGAGAGGCAAATACAAAAGAGATTGAGGGCAGCAAAAATGCAACATCAAACACAGCATTAGCGGACATAAAGAGATATCTTCAGGACCTCGTAAGTGGGACCAAAACTGAAATATTAATTCAAATTAAACAAGAGATAAGTAGATTAATAAAAGAAGGCCTGGGCATCTCTCAAGAAGACACAGACAGAAGAATGGAGGAACACAAATGGAGAGAAAAATTTAATGAAGAATACAGAAAAAACCTAGAATTTATGAAGCAAATTCAAAGAGATTATCAGGAAACTAAAGACTCGATAGAAAGCTGGCAAAACTGCTTGAAAGAAACCAAAGACAGACTATCAAAAATTGAACACAGGCTTGCAAAGTGGGGTCATGAAAGGGAAGATCTCTTAAAAATAACAAGGGAGCAGGCAGTAAAGATACAAAGACTGGAAAATGACAAGAGGATCTATAACTTAAGAATAAAATATGTGAATGAAGAAGCAGGAATCAAACCAGAGGAATTACAAAGGCTATTCACAGAAATTATTAAGGAAAATTTCCCAAGCATAGAAAAAAGAAATGATATGCAGAGGTATGAAGCATACAGAACTCCAGCCACCTACAACCCAAACAGAGCTACACCCAGACACATAATAATCAAGATCTCAGAAATTCAATATAAGA
>PVJX010006946.1:0-74195 GCA_004027295.1 Dolichotis patagonum
TGGTTCTATCTACCACATTGTGTCTTATTGGAATTTGAATATGTGTGATAGTTCAAACAAATTTTTTTCTTTTTTATCAAAAATGAGATATTATAGTACCCATTGATCATTTTCTGTTATTCGGTTCAGAAAGCCCTGTAATTCTTTCACTCTATGCATGGCTTTATACTATTGTGTTATGTTTGATATTATTGTATTTAAAACTATGCTCAACTATAGCAGAGTAAGAGATATGGTGTTAGATACTGTTGATGTCCAGTTGACTTAATATAAAGTACTGTGTTGCCTATGTTGTCCTGTTCCGATCTGCTCTGTACTGCCCCCTTTTGTTTTATTCTCTTTTAAATAAAAAATAAAATAAAATAAAAAACCTATTGGAAAATACGCAGTGTGTGTTGTATGCAAAATCTAGGAACAAACAAACTCTGGAAAAGGTGAATTTAAGGATTAAATAAAATGTCTTTTAAGTATATAATAATATGTTACATAATGTCCTTAGAATTAAAAAATCAACTTTGATTTTTATATTTGATGCTCCCATATGCTATGAATATTTCCATATTATATAACTTCTCATCTTTTTTTCCTTTTTACAGTGTTGTGATACACATCATTATTTTATAATTTTAGTAGGTTTTTTGTTCTAAACTTTGAAATTGTGAGACCATTTTCCACGTCTAAATTTTTGACTGACATTGAATCCATTACATTTTGGTAAATATTACTCACTTCACTGTTTGAAACTTTTGGGAAGATAATATAGCCTGTTTTTGTCTAAAATACTTAAAAAGTCCAATTTTCCAATTTCTAGCTAATAAATTTAAAATGTGTAATTTTAACTTATTTTCTTCACCCAGAGAATATTCTTGCACTATTTTTGTCTCACCTTTTTTTCAATATTTTATTCCTATTTTTACTTTTCTTTTTTCTTCTGCTACAGAATATTTCAGAATATAAAGTCTAATATAATGATAGTAAGCACTCATTACTTTATGACTAGAAATTCCTTTTTTGTTCTTGATATCTCAATATTTTATCTTAAGAATTTTAAATTCTAAATTCATTTTGTTTTCTCATTGCTTTTAAAAACATTCAACAGAGAGTAACGCTGGCTTGACACTATTTTAGTCATTTTAACTTCCTTTCACATATATAGGATGTATATGTGTTTTCATCACCTTTTTTTTCTTGCTCAGTAATAAGCAATTTAGGAGAATGTACATCTTTAAAGACTAAGTCGAGGAATATTTTCCAATGATTTTGATTTTTACTTTCTCATTTGAAGCATCATATTATCTGCTTCTGAAACACTTAAAAGCAATTGAAATTTATTTTTGTTAACTCTTTTCTGACTAATTTATTGGTTATTTATGTTAAGATATGTGTATTACTTATCTGGCCCTTAAAACTTATCTACACTATTGTGCTATATGTTGGTGATATTCTTAATTTCTGATACCTTTTGCTGCTATAGTAATTGTTCTCTTTATTAATTTTTTTCTTTCATCCCTTCCTTCCTCCCACTTTTCTCTTTCCCTTCCTTTTTTCTTCTTTCTTCCTTCTTTTGCTTCACATATACAGATGACTAATTAGGTCTCCTTGAATCAATCACCTACCAAATTTTCTTGATGATTATATTATCAATAAATTTGTCAATGTTGGGAAAAATCTTCAAAAATGAGTCATTCTTGAATTGTAAGTTTTACTAAATTTAAAAATATTACATTTTTGTGGTGACAATTTAGTGTACAATTTGCTCTAGGAGGACCATTAATTATCTCATGTCTGCATCAGTGCTTTTATGGTGTTACTAAGGTCATATTCCAGCAGCTGCATTTTAGGGAATGAGCATATCTACATTATTGTAAGATATTTAAGATTATATTTTTGTACACAGGGCCAAAAAAACCCTCAAAAATTTTAGTGTGTAATTTCTGGGGATGCGAAACCAATAAAGAACATGGTTTAAGATTGACTACATTTATTAATATGAGTAAATACTTACCATGCATCAGTGCTGTCAAAAAGGATGAAATAAGAAGTGCACATATAATTTTTATCTTTTTTAGGCATTTAAAAATACAAAAAATTGGTGAAGTAAATTTTAGTAATTTGGAAAACATATTCAAAACATTATCACAATAAAATGAAAATATAAAAATAGTGTTTTTTATGTTCTTCATGGCCCAATATGATTTACATTTTATATTGTACATCAATTCATATGCTAAATTTTAGCAAAATATTATTCCACAGGCAAGCAAGGCTGCATATGAGTGAAAATACGAGCATAATTTAAATCAAATTAATATTTAAAAATATTGTCACTATAATTTTCCTACTCTTTTTTACTAAATGTTCCAATTAGCACATTGGACACTAAAAGAATAAATTTCATGTCGTAATTGTATGAGTCTAACGAGTAATAATCATTACTATTTTTCAAGCTAATATGGATACTGAGTTTTAAGAATGCTTACTCTTTGCTCCAAATGGAGACAGTACATCTGTCTTCCATGTCTGTTTGCTACACAAAAATCCTTTAGAGATAACTCTGGACAAATGGTCATAGGCTCCTTGCTTGCATGGCACAATGGGCAATTGTTTCCCAATGGTGAGCTCACTAAAAGATGGCAGTTTTCAGTTTACTCACTAAATGTTTGTACAGATCTATTATCACACGTAGGTTTTATTAGGTTCAAACTCTCAAAAGTTTCACCATAAGTATTTGACTGTTCCCTTGTGTTAAGTAGTATACAAATCTATTAACTTTCACTTTTGAGAATTCAGTGTATTGTAATATTTGCATAAAATTCTCTCTTTTCCTTTGTTCTTGTTGTAGTTTATAGTGGGGAAAAGCATATTTCACTGCTGATTGATTTTTGGCTTGGTCACGTAACTTGCTTTGATCAATGGAAGGCAAGTTGGCTTTAAATGGGCTTCTACAGACTTTCCTGGTTTGCCTTGCAATCTAGCTGCCCTGATCTGCACCACAGAAAATAAAAATAACCTTAGTAGTGTCTGTTTCTCTACTCTTTCCTGAAAATGAAAGATAACAATGACTTGAGCCAAATCTGCCACCTGAAACATAGAGATCACTCTTACTCCACGGATCTCGGAGCAAGAAATAATGCTGTGTTTAAGCTGGTGAGATTTTACAGACTGCTACTCAGCATTACTGCATTGAAAGTTTAGTAATGCAGAGAGATTACTTTGTTATGTCCCAGACTACAGGACACCTTGAATATTGACTTAGGAACAGATATCTGAGTATTCACGGAAATTGGTTATAAACAATTTAATAAGAAACTTTGCTCAGATTTTGGTCTGGTTTTCGGTGCTCAGAGTCAGTTGCTTCCCTGGCTATGCTGCCTAACAGTTCTCTCTGCCTCGACCCCTGGGCATATATTATGTGAATTTTGGAACTTCTGTATCTAGGTTTGGCTTGTGAAGTAGAAAATGAAATTCCATCTAAAATACTTTCTAGTTAAATGGGAAATTCACTAACAGTATTCATTAGAGTGAAGTGTTTTATTGTTTATCCAGTTCCCAGATATTTCTTCAAATTCAACAATGGAAATCTTCTAATCCTCCAATTTATAGTAGAAATATTTCTTTCCAAAGGACTTCAGTTTGTTTTTTCCCTTTGTTTTAAAATTTTATAATGACAAACTTATAGCTGAAAAATATTATTAATATGTAATTTACATATAAAAATGATGCAAGGTTATATTATAAATTCTTAAGAAAAGTAAGAGTAATGAATGCTCCTTTGATAGTGGGAGAAAATTTTTTGTTGTTCTACCAGAGTATGAAAGTCAAACTTGCCAACAATGACAGTTTACGAAAAATGTTTTTGAATGAAACAGATATGAGTATCCTGGTTAGGTAACACTCCAGTCTTGTGAAATACAATCATTGTAAGATATCTTTCATAGGTAAGCTAATACATCTCTACCTGTATCTACACGAAACTCTCTGGAATATTCTTAATTTTTAGAAAAAACCTTTTATAATATAAAGAACTCATATAAAATAAGAATAAGCAGCTTGTAAAAAGTTAATGTCAGTAAAGAGTTACTGCTGTCACTTAACCATACCTATATTCTGCATAAAACATCACGCATGGGTCATTACTGAGCAAACTGTCAAACTCGTCAATTTAGTGTTACCTAGGGTTTAGTTTATCTATAAAACTGTCTGCAATAATAGCTGCAAACTAATAATAATTACATTAGTGTCAGAAGTGTAGGGGACACCTGTGGCATATGTTAGGGGAAGAGAATTTCAATGCTCTAAGTTGAATTTTACTCTACAAGGTTTTTGCAATAGCATAAGTATTCAGCTACCTATTAATGGCTGTTTTCTGAGAAATACAGTATTTTTTAAATACTTCAATGCCTGCCACTACCTCAATCTAACCTGTTTTCAAAGGGAATGTGATAGTTCAAATGAATCAGTAATATATATATATATATATATATATATATATATATATATATATAAAATAACTACATTTTCATTCAGTAAAATTGAAATTCATTACTTGAATAATTACATATCTTTAATACTTAATGATTAATACCCTATAGGTTTAAAATGTTTTGTCCTGTGTCCTGTTCATTTTCCAAATCTATACATGTATGGGAAAAACAACGTTACAAAAATAAATTTGTAAATAATAATCCTAGAAATCGTATAGTCTGTGTGGTAATAGTTCTCAAAGTTTATATCTATATCTATATCTATATCTATATCTATATCTATCTATATTTGTGTATTTGGCACCAATTCATCAGAAGTAATTATAGAAGAGTAAAAACAAATACAGAAAGTAATATAACTTCAGAGTTTCTTTTTTTTTTGTAGTGGATCCTATCTAAACATATTTTTGTACATGAACAATACTTAAAGGTACTAAAGAACAACAGAATATCTGTATTACTCATAGAAATTAAGTAAAAAACACCTTAACAATATTTTACATCACCACAGCAATCATTTTTTTGTTTTAATATTTTAATATGCTTGAACAGAAATGAGAAGTTAGCAAAAAAAATATTTATGCTGTGATCACTTCACCACACATTATTCCATTTGTTCCACAAAACCACCCAGAAGGATTGACAGAGCAATTATTGTATTTTGTAAGTTCAAAAGTAAAACTTGAATGATAAAATTTAAGAGATTCACACATGAACACACAGGTTATGGAAACAGATCTAATTTATAGACCAGTGTGATTTACTCAAATCCCATGCTTCTTCCTATTACATTCATTATTCTGAATATAGCATATATTTCATCAAGATTTAAAGTATAGGCAAGTTGTGGTGGTGCACACCTGTAATCCCAGCACTCAGGAGGCTGAGGCAGGAAGATTGTCAAAAGGTTAAGGCCAGCCTGAGCTACATAGCAAGATACTGTCCCCAAAAAACAAAGTAGAGTTAAAGTATATCACAACTTTTATTAGGTATCCAATATGTGAAATTTCTTCTAGATGATTTTAACACAGTTATTTACTTACTTTGATCTAAGATCTGGCAATGTCATAAAACATCTATTCTTGCTTGGCATTATGGGGTCAAAATACATGAGCAATTGACTTTCAACTTGTATGTTTTTTATGTTGTATGATACATAGCATATATATATATATAATTGTAGTTTGATAATCTACAACAGTTTTGCAAGTATTTTTAGGACAATACTAGTTTTGTAAACAGCAATTAGCAAGATGAAGTAAGAAGATCTATGTGTTTCTCAGAAAGAGAGAAAAGAAAGAGATTATGTGTAGATGCATACCATTTTTCACTCTAACGTTTACAATGCGAAGTTCCATACTAGATCCTGGAAATGCAATAAAATAGTGAATATTGTATCATTGTAGCATTGTAGAATATTGTAGCATTGATTCTGTATTTAAGAAGCTTATGGTTTAATTAAGGACATGAATACTATCAAACAGCTTTTTTATTCATTCAGGTAATATTTATATTGTGTTTATGAATGAGAAATTATTCTAAAGACAGAAGATATGCCTGTGTAAATACAGATGAAATTGCACAGCTATAGAATAATAAGAGTTAGTGCTCTGTGAATTTGGCAACAGGAACATACAGCCATTTCTGCCTGAATATAGAGCTCTCGTGAATAGTCAAGCGAGGCACAACACTTCTTCAACTATTTAGAAAATGCCAACTCAACCTAGCAATTTATTTGAAGTCTCTTTCATACAGCCAAAATATGTGTAATTTGCATTATTCAACAATGTAATATACATATATATCATACAATAATATGTACTTCTATAATATAAAGGCACGTATATTTTATCTTTTAAAAAAATAAAATTGATTCTTGGAGCAAATGTACCCTAAATGAGACTTATTTGGGTAATATCAACCAAGGAGTATGGAGGAGAGGGAAGGAAAAGAACCCTGAGAACTGAGTCCCCACAAGGAATGTAATCATTATATACAAGAGTAATGTACTAATTAAAAGTAAAAATTGGAAAGAAAATTATGGAATTAAGACTGGGAGATATAGAAAAAAACTGTTCTGCTGCCCCATAGTTACAAAGGAAGAATATAGCATTGCACTTAGAGAAGACTTATTTTTTTTCACAGTAGTACAATTCATTACCTTATAGGAAACTCAGAGACAGTCTACATATAGGCAGCTGAGTATAGAATACATAGAAGGAAGTCAATAACCATAAAATACACTCTTGATTGCTTTTGTGATGGTTCAGAGTTATAACAAATGCATTTTTCTCAGAATTATGTTCAATCAGTAGCAATATAGTGAGAATCTACCATGTAGTAAGTACTGGAATGAGTAGTTTCAATAAATATATGGTTTAATTAACATAGACAAAGGGAGAGAACCCCATGGTTAGGAAGCAGTGTGACCATGAGAAAGATGATGAGTTGAATTAGGTATTAATATAATTATGACTATTGTTTAGTAACTGGGTCTGGTTACTAAGGTAAGCAAAAGAAGGTATATCTTCTTATTTAACTCAATAAGAATCTTGTTTATGTTTGCTAGTAGTAGTATAAAATACTGAAGTTACTGTTACTATTTTTGAATTATTTAGACACAATGTTTTTGTCATTTTCCCCCTTCATTGCAATAGGATCCCTTTGATGCTTGCTTGATCTCAAATAAATGACCACCTTTCATTCCTCCAGCACTTTTACATAGTCAGAATAAGCTATGTTCAAAATGCAAAGTATGAAAATGCAGCAGATATTAGGTATGATGCATGTTAATTATAAACATGACCCTACAAAACTATGATCCAAATATAAAGTGAAACATTCTTTGATCCTATTTAAAAACTAAAATTCCAATCCTTTACACAATGAGAGTAGAAGGTCTAAATTTCAATAATATAACAGGAGTCTTGCTGCACAAGACGTATTATGCAATACATAACTTGATGTCTTAGAAAATTGGCTTGAGTTCTGGTTTTTGTTTTATATTCTTTTACATTTTTTTCTGCTGGCATATCTCATTTATTCTTTATATAACATCTAAGTTATAATTTATTTTTTAGATTTTTCTTTACCTGTCCTATATGTATTACTTATATATTTTTAAAGCATCAGTTCTTTTCCTCTGTACTTGATTTTCCCTCATTACTATATAATGGCTCCAGATTTCTCATTCAATTCACATTTATCCATTTAAAAGTGATAACTAAGAATTGCAGTTGTTTCTCTTTTTGCCAATTCAGAGTCTCATATGAATAATATTTTTCAAATATTAAACTTGAAATCCTTTTATTTCTCAGATAGTTTTTCATCTGGGAAATCTTATCTTACCTTTAGAAAATTGCTAGCCTCTAAAACTTCACTATCCACAATCCTTTGAAGACTAACATAGGTACAGAAGTTATGTAATATTTTCTAAAGCAAGAGGCAGAGTTTGTGTGGTGTGTTTTTCTGTGTGTTTGTGTGTGCATTTATGTGTGTTGAACACACATACCTGAGCTCAGTCTACACCTTTTAGTGGTGGCATTTTCTTTCACCTTTCCAAATAAAGATGTCTTATTTTAAAGAAGATACATGAACTATCAAATGCAATCTGATGTTTTTGTTAAATAATAAGCAACAGAAGCATACAGAAATAAATATTTCTTATGGAGGTAAAATATACAACTCTAGAATCATAAATATACTGGAGAATTATAATATGAATTTGTAAATTGTATGCAAATAGCTTGAAACCAGATCTATAAAGACATAAATAAAGCAACAAGACTGAAAGGTTTATCGTTGGCTTGTTTATAGAGTAGCACAAACATTTTTCTTTTTTAATTGGCAATTAATTTTCGGCAGCCATCTAGGTACTTTCATGTCAAATTACTTTCCCTACACTAAACAAGATTAGGCATCCAAGCAGCAAAGCACTTACGTGAAAGTGAGAAACTGACTGTCAAGTAGATATTTTCCACCTATAACCAATTAAAATGTTTCTTTTTTGATGAATGGGTGCTGTAATTTCACATTTTGTACTTTTACCTAAATACATACCTGTATAACATCGCAGTTCACAAGAGCTAAAAAGCTGTGTACTGAGATTTCTACTATTTTCCTCATGTTATTTACCTTCAGAATGAAACATATGAGCATTTTCCATGGCAGTGAGGGGTGCATATTAAAAGACCGAGCTTTCTTATGCTGCTACAGACAAATATTTAACAGTACAAATACATACACAGATTGAAGTGTATGTGTATTTACATATGCATATATATAAACATGCACACATTTATTTTAAGCAATAATCAAACTTCAAGAAATGTTTCTCTCAAATGGCTTTTAACCTCTCAATTCCTTGATGATTCTAATCTTAGATTAAAATGTAAAGATCCCTGTGTTTAAAAGTTAGGCCATTGACACATAAGGTAAAATGGTAATATATTATTGATAATCTTCAAGTGAATGACATAAAAAGAAAAATATTGATTTTCTGGAAGATGTCTCATTTTTCTTACTTCACAGAAGACTGATGTAGGTTCATGAGCCTATCAATATTATTTGAATTAATGCATATTCCTTACTATTGATTGCTTTAACAATGATTGTTATAACTGATTTATGGGCACTTATTCCTGCTAAATATTTTAAGAAGTAAATATCAGATTTGTATACCTAAGTAGGTTGACTTGAATAAACAAGAGAGTTGGATGTTAACATTATGCCTTCTGACTTAATCCATATTATAATACATTATGCAACTTGAATTTTTAAGATAGCAAACAATACCCCTCAGAGTTGACATAAAAAATTGATATACTCATTAGAATTGAGTATAAAATATATTTTTAAATTTTGAGGCAATGATTGCTTGAAAATATACCTAACATTTGTGAGCAAAACTGGTTTATTAAACCAAATCATAAAATTCGAGTGTACCTTAATATACTTAAGATACATATTATTATTGCTTAGAAGAGAGTAGCATATAGACTTGTAAATTTTATTTTCAGCCCACAGTGACAATTGATATTCAATGTTTCTCAAATTATCCAATGCTATACTATGTCTGCATTTTTTGGAAGCCTTCATTGGCAGAAGAAGTATTTGAATTTTGTATTGTTCAATCTATCTTTCTTTTATTAACTGTGTTTTTGGCATGTTAACCAATTAGGTCATAAGGATTTTACAGAGTATATTCTAATGGTTTTATACCTTCAGGTTTTACATTTAGATCTGTATCACATTGACTGATCTTTTGATATAAGATGTGAGATAGTGGTCTGAAATACAATTTTACAGGTGGATATTTCTTAGTACTATGTTTTGGTGTTATAGTTGTTTTCTTGTTTAACTTTCTTGATATCCTTAATAAAATTCAATTGATATAAATATAATTCAATTGATGTAATATATATATACACACATACATGTGTGTATCAATGTATCTATGTCTATACCCATCTATATCATCTATATCTTTATTCTACTCTCACACTTTTTTGATGACTAGCTGTCAATGAGTTTTGAAATAGGTAAATGTGATTATTCCAAAAATATTCTCTTTTTATGGCTTTATTTTACTATTGGCAAAAATTTTTGCTTCTCAGTCTAATGTCTGTCATTAATACAGCTTGCCATTTGATTATTGTTGTCATAAAATATTTCTCAATCCTTTACTTTCAGTGCATCTTTGGGTCTAATGGTATCTCTTAGAGCCAAAAAATGTTTTCTGGTCTTTTTTGTACCAAAATAGGAATTGAACCTAGAAGTTTTAAACTCCCTCCAACCACTCTTTCCTCTTTCCTTAGTCACTGAGTTATCCAGTCTGATCTCAAACTTGTGAGCAGTTCCTCCTGCCTCAACCTCCCAGAGTGTTGGGATTATAGGTGCACACCAGTGTGTCAGGCCGAAGAGCTGCATCTTTATTTCCTTCTTTTAAATATTTGTTTTGTTAATCTTTGCATTTTGAACAATTTTTGTTTTACTAACAATTTTCTTATTATGTGTATGTTGGATTTATATCTTGTTACTGTCCTCTTGTTTTATTGTCATTTATTAAGTGGATATATTCACAATTTAATTTCATTAGTAATTTGTAATTAGAATTTTGAATTATTATTGTAAAGTTTATACTAAGTCATGTAGTAAAGTATGTATCTTAACTTTTGAAAATCTACTTCAAATTTGAACTAAATACCAGTAAACACACAGGGCAAATGCGATACATTGATAGAGTCAGAGGAGTAATGTGACTTGGAGTCAAGTAACACTAAGTTTCCATGGCCGCCTCTACAAGTGAGAAAGATGAAAAGAAAAATCCTCCTTTCCGATGAGAGAGCATGGTCTTGAGGGCACTTCGACTTTAAAGTTTTAACCTTTGGAAATGTAAAATCATTCCTTTTTGCTTGTGTTGCATGGCTATAGAAGCCCTAGGAGACTGATTTACTTTTGTATGTTATAAATCTAAAAATAAACTGCTATATTATTAAAGCTGTGTGTTCTAATCGGTTATCACAACTATAGTAGATTAACAATTCAAAACAGTTAAGATTACACAGATTCAGAGGTTGACCACTGCTATCATTCTGCTAAAATCTGGATGTTGGCTAGGCCACGTGCATTTCCAAATGGTGCAGGGACAATTTGTTTCATCAACTTTTTGTTAGAAATGAAACTCTAATAATGCATCAATATGTACATATCCCTATCTACAATCTGCATGAAAGGCTGTTGGTGAAGGAAATTATGTTCATAATTATAAAAGAGAATATGGTATATAAAACTCTGAATTTACAGGTGCTCAGTATTCTAGAGCTACCATAACAGAAAATCACAACTGGGAGGCTTACACTAACAGAAGTTCCTTCTCACTCCGTTCTAGAGGACAGAAGTTTGAAATGAGTGTATAAATAGGATCACGTACCCTCTAAGACTCTGCATCAGACTTTCCTTGCCTATTTCTAGTTTTTCGAGGAGTAGGCAATCCTCATCTTCAGTGCTACTGGGATAGCAGCTCTACCATGTCAGTCTCTACCTCTGTCATCTGAAATTTTCCACGTGTGTTTGTGCATATGCACATGACTGCATCCCTATGGCTCTACCCTCTTAAAAGGACACTGCTAATATCACAGAAGGACCTCTCTTAATGACCTCATTTTAACTGGATGACTTTTGCAAAATCTTTGCTATGCTGTGGATGGTATTTATTCTCAAAAGCCTGGTTACAAGGATCTGGGCTTTTCAGGAAGCGGATGTTTGGAAGTGAAATCTTTAGAGGCATGGGGTTAGGTCATTTGGGGAGCTGTCCTCAGTGGGGAATACTAGTCTGCTGGAATGATTTCTCTTGAGACTTACGGAAGTGTGGCCCTGACTGAGTCTGTTTGTTGCTTTTCATCTTGTGAAGTGATCGCTTGCTGCCCACACACTGTCATCACTGCCATCTGTAATGATGTGACTCAGCTGGTGGGTCCTCAGCAGAACTAAGCTAATGTAGGCAACTTGCTGGCGAATTTTCAAAACCATAGGCTAAGCAAACCTCTCTTCTTCATGTTTCCTTACACAAATATTTCATTTCAGCAAGGAAAACCAATATAGACTCTTACTTCCAATTAAGTTCACTAGAGACTAGGACTTCAACACACGTTTAGGAGAGGGTACAATTTCACTGTATTTAGCAACCATCTGTCTCCCAATCTACCATACACCTTTATGTACCTCTAACCTACGTCATTTACTGAGATTAATTTTATATGTTAATAAAAGTGAAATTAATAAATGACTACACATTTTATACAGGTAATTTCCCACAAGATTATCTTTACTAAGGCTCATTTTTGCTTATCAGCCTGGATTACTATTTGCAGTAACTTTTATTCAAATTACCAGATTTATTTAGTATTTCTTGTGACAGTTTATTAGCAACAAAATCAAATTCTAATTATTTTAGAATTTTTATTATCTCTTCATTTTTAATTAAGTTTATTAGAACAATTTAGATATGCATACTGATCATATTCATCATAGGAAATTTTTACCCATATATGACACATCTTGATTCCTCTTTCTTTATCCCAAACCCTCCCCTCCATTCAACACCTTTTCTCCTCCTTATTTACAAGCATTTGTTTCCATTTTATACTTCCTTTGTTTTTTTTTTCCTTTCCTCTCCCTTCCTCTGCCTGCCCATCCATGGGTCCCCTTTCTTCTAAACCATTTCTTCCTATTGCACAATTTCTACATTTATTTACACTTCAGGATTCTCACACCAAAGAAACAATATGATGTTTACATATTTGTGGTTGATTTATTTCACTTAAGAGTATAGTCTCAAATTGTGTACATTTACCTATAAATGTTGCAAGTTTATCCTTTTATGGCTGAGTAGTACTCCACTGCATAAAAAGCACCATGGCTTTTTTATCTATTCCTCAGTTGATGGGCATTTGGGTTGTTTCCAATATTTAGCTATTATAAAACTGTGCTGCTACAAACATGGGTGTGGATGACTCACTGTGGTATGATGTTTTTAATTCTTCCAGATAGATACCCAGCAGGGGAATAGCTGGGTCAAATGGTACCCGTAATCCTGATTATTGAAGAAATCTCCACACTAATTTTCATAGTCTCACTTGTCTACACTTTCAGTAACGGGGTGAAGTGTTCTCTTTCTCTTACAGCCTCTCCAGTATTTGTTATTGGTTGACTTCTTAATGATAGCCATTCTCTCTAGAATGAGATGAAATATCAGCATTGTTTTAATTTGCATCTCTCAAATAACGAGTAAGGTTCAACATTTTTCATGTATCCATTTGCTATTTGTATTTCTTCTTCTGAGAAGTGTATATTCATTTCAGATGACCAGTTCTAAACTGGGTCTTTGAATTTGAGGAGTCTGATTCTTTTCAATTCTTTATATGTTCCATATATTAGTACCTTGTCTGAGGAACAACTGGATAAAATTTTTCCCACTTTGTGGTTGTTATATTACTCTATTAGTAATTTATTTTTCTACACAAAAAGCTTTTTAATAGGATGAGATCCCAGTTGTTGATACTTTGTATTACTTCCCAAGTGATAGACCTTCTGTTCATGAAATCTTTGCCTCCTTCTGTATCTTTGAATGTTCTACCTATTATATCTTCCAGTAGATTTAATGTTCTGTTTTAATGTTTTGTGTTAATGGAAGCCAGTATTTCTATCACTATTTACTAAAGAGACTAGCTTTCTTCCAGTGAAGTTGTTTGCTCCATTTGTCAAAGATAAGGTGGCTGAGTTTGTTTGGAATTGTTTCTGGATCAACGAATATGTTCCATTTATGTTCAGGACTTTTTGTATAACAATTTTGTGACTATGGACATTTTCACTATGCTGATTCTTCTTAACCATGTGCAAGGGATATCTTTCTGTTTTCTGATGGCCTATCTACTGGATTTCTCAGAGTTTTGTAATTTTTTTTGTTAGATTAATTCCTAATTTCTTTCTTTCTTTCTTTCTTTCTTTCTTTCTTTCTTTCTTTCTTTCTTTCTTTCTTTCTTTCTCTTTCTTTCTTTCTTTCTTTCTTTCTTTCTTTCTCTCTCTCTCTCTCTCTCTCTTTCTTTCTTTCTTTCTTTCTTTCTTTCTTTCTTTCTTTCTTTCTTTCTTCTTTCTTTCTTCTTTCTTATGCTATTGTGAAAGTTCATTGATTCCTTAATTTCTTTCTCAGTTTTTTGTTGTTTGTGTTCAGGAATGCTATTGATTCTTCAGTGTTGACTTTGTACTCAGGTATGTAACTGAATTTAGTTATTAAATCTCCTAGTATTAGATGGAGTTTTGGGGGCATTCTATGTATCATGTCATCTGCAAATGATGATGATTTAGCTTCTTCCTTTCTTTTTATTTCTTTCTCTTGCCTCATTGTCCTGGTTAATGTTTCTCAAACTGTAATAAATGGGAGTGGTGATGGTGAAAATCTTTATCTTGTCCCTGACTTTAGAGTGAACAATTTTGGCTTTTGATCACTTAGTATGATGCTGGCCATTGGTTTGTAATAGATGGCTTTTATCAAATTGAATTAAATGCAATATATTCCAGCTTTTATTGGACTTTTACAAATGCTTTTTCTGCACCTATTGGGGTGATCATGTGATTTTTGTCTTTAGCTCTGCTGACATTGTGTATTGCACTTATTGATTTGCATATGTCAAAGCATTTGTGAATCCCTGAGATGAATCCCACTTGCTCATGGTGTACAACATTGATGATATGCTGCATTCTGCTTGCCAGTATCTTACTGAGGTTTTTGCATTTATGTTCACTAGCGAGGGTGGCCTGTAGTTCTCTTATTTCATTAGGTCCTTCTCTGGTTTGGGTTTGGGGGTAATACATTATTCCAGGCATGAGTTTGGAAATATTGTTTCCCTTTCAATTTCATAAAAGAATTTCATCAGCAGTTGCATTACAACTTTTATAAATTTCTTGTAGAATTCTGCAGTAAATCCATCAGGATGTGGGCTTTTCTTTGTTGATAAGTTTTTAATTACATTTTTAATTTCATTGATTGATATTGGGTTATTTAGAATTTTTGTGTCTCATTTGTTTTTTGCATTTCATATGTATTTAGGAATCTATTTCTCCTATATTTTCCATCTTATTAGAGCACAGGTTCTCAACAAGTAGTTATTGATGATCTTCTGGATTTCCACAGTATCTGCTGTAATTTCATCTTTTTGACTCCTAATTGCATGAATTTGAGTCTTTTCCTTCCTTTTTTTGACAAGTTTGGCTAACTGTTTTTGAATTTTATTTAATCTTTCAAAGAATCAATTATTTGATTCATTGTTTCTTTGTATTTTTAGTCTCAATTACATTAATTTCTGCTCTATATGACTGCATCTTGAGTTTGTTCTGTTTTTTTCTAGAAGTTTAAAGTTCAACACTAAGTTGTTTACTTGTGTGCATTCTGTTTTGCTGATGTGAGAATCCACTGCTATAAATTTCCCTCTTAGGGCTGCTATCATCATGTCCCATACATTCCAGAATGTTATATTTCCATTGTGATTTAATTTTAGATACTGTTTAATTTCTTCTTTAATTTCATTTGTTGTCTATTGGTTGTTTATAAGGGTATTGTTTAATTTCCTACTGTTTATGTAGTTTTTGTGGGTTTTTGCTGTTGATTTCTAGTTTCATTGCACTGTAGTCAGAAAATATGCAGGGGATAATTTCAGTTCCTTTGCATTTACTTAAGCATGTTTTGTGGGCAGTTGTATGTCTACTTTGGAGAACATAACAAATTCAGCTGAGTGGAATGTCTATTCTGCTATACATTAATGTGAGGTGGAACACTCTGTAAACATCTAAAAGTTCCATTTGTTCACTAGTTTGGTTTGATTGTGATATTTCTTTGTTTAATTTTTGTCTAGCTGATCTGTCTATTTTTGACAATAGGGTATTAAAGTTTAACAATACAAAGTTTTAGTGCTTATATAACTTTTTAATGTCCATTAATATTTGTTTTATGTAGTTGAGTGCACTAGTATTTGGGGCATATATATTTATGATTGTTATATCTTCTTGGCATTTTCTTTAACCTGTATCTAGTGACCCTCATTGTCTCTTTCTATTAGTCTTGGCTTGAAGTTCACATTGCCTACAAATAGAATAGCTATCCCTATTTTTTTCTAGGATCTTGTTGCATGAAGTATTGTTTTCCATCTTTTGATTTCAGTCTATTAATTTCTTTTGAGTTAAAGGTGTGCCTTCTATGCAGCATATTGTTGAATTTTCCTTCTTAAACCATTCCATGTCATTTGACTGGTTGAATTCAGACTTTTTATTAATCATTAAAACTGATATGTATTGGCAACCCTCATATTATTTTCCTATTGTTGGTTCTGTCTTTTCTCTCTGTTTAACTTCTTGCTTTGCTTGGCAACTTCTTTCTACAGATGTTCTTGGAATTGTGGTCTCCCTTGTCTCTTCATAAAATATCCCTCAGAACATTTTGGAGATCTGGTTTGGTAGTCGTGAATTACTTCGGTTGATCTTTGCCATTAAGTATCTTGTTTCTTTAATGATTTTGAAAGACAGTTTTTCAGTGTACCTCAATCTGGTTTGGAGTTTGTTTTCTTTTAGGGCTTGAAATATCTCATTCCAAGCTTTTCTAGACTTGAGGGTTTGTGTTAAGAAGATCTGCTGTAATTCTGATGAATTTTCCTTTGTAGGTGATTTATTTCTTTTCTCTAACTGCTTTTAATATGTGGTTCTTATGCTGAATTTCTGTAACCTTGATTATTATACATCTTGGTACAGATTTATTTTGTTCATGGTTATTTGGAGTTTTATATGCCTCATTTCTTTGTATGTTAAATTCTTTATCCACATTGGGGAAGTTTTCTGCCATTACTTCCGTGAAGTGTTTCATGGCATTTGCAGTCTCTGGTTTTCTCATAGACCCCACTCAGTCTTATGCTGCTATTGTTTGTCTCACTATATAGCTGTTGGATTGATTTTTCATGTTCTCGTGCTATTTCTAAGATGTCTTTCTTTTGGTAACTAAATGCAATCCTGTCTTAATTGGTATTACATCTTGGTCTTTGTTCATTCTGTTGTATATACTTTCAATGGATTTTTTAATCTCCTAGATATGTTTGTATTTATTTCATGACTTCCATTTCTTTGCAAAACATTCATGCTCTCCATCATTTTCCTAAATTCTCTATTTTTGCATCTTTTGTTTACTCTAGGTTCATTGGGCATGTCTTTCATTTTGATCATTGTTTCTCTTTTGTGCTTTAGAGATTATTTTTGGATAGTCACCTCCATTTATATATTCATTTCTGCTGCTATCATTTCAGAAAATTGCAATATATAACTTCAGATCTCTTCTATGTAATTGTGCTCTGGAGTTGTCCTGGGAGGCCTGGAGATCTTGGGTTACATTTTGCTTCTGTGTCTTATCATTTAAAAGAATTTCTAATATTTGCTTTGCTTTCTGTGTTGGTGCTTGTAGATTTCTCATGGGTTATATCTTTATCAATAATATTGAACATTCTGTTGGAAATGTATATTTCTCAGAGTTGTCTACTAGATGTAGGTAGCTCTTTGTCTTTGTGTCTTTCCCAAGATCTTGCTTTCCCAGTTAGTTAAGAATGAGAAGTTGTTATCTATTTGCCTTAGAACCCTATCCTTTGATACTGGACAATGGTGATGATTATTACTCTAGACAATCACAGTATTGTCACATGAGGGAGAAAAATTGATTACAATATGTATGACATTGTGACTAATGTAGAACAATTAGCAATAACAATAGCATGTGTCACAGCCTAGTGAATGACAAAGTGGGGTAATTATTAATTTGGTACCTTAACTATAGTCACAAGCTATACTGTTATATATAAAAATCCAACATATACCAGGAACTTGTATGCAATGGTTTCCTCATTAGTAGGTTAATCTTATCCTGATCAGGGTTGGGGGCATTTCACAGGATTAAAGGGCCAAATAGAGAATAAATGAGGATAAATATAGTAGAAGTAAAAGTGTAAGGCAAAGGATGATAATCCCAGTTTTGGGAACGAGAGGGTAGTGCAGAAGAGAAAGAATTCAAGAGAAAGGAAAACATTGAAGCAAACCAGAAATACAAGAAACTATGTTCATTTGCATCATAAAATGAAAAATAGTAAAGACAAGATAGAAAGAAGATAGATTAAAAAAACAAGATAAAAACCAAGCTAAGAAACCTAAATGGTAAAATAAATAAAAAACAAAACAACAGAAAACAATCAAAAAAGAAAAAATGAAAAAAACCAACCAGACTGAGAATGGAAAACCGCTCAAACAAACAAGCAAAAAAGAAAAATAGTAAAATTCCTCTGTTGTTCATAGTTCTCTGGTAGTGTCCAACTTAAATTCCAAAAACATGCTGTGTAACCCCATCATATTTGCAGTGGGATTTGTGCTGGGCATGGGGCTGATCTTGTCCTCTGGATTTGAGGGCTCCACTGGTCTTAAGCTGACAATGTCTATTTCTCCTTACTGTTTATACCTATGGCATTCCCTCAGTTGCTGTGCTGACCTCAGCTGGTGTGGGGGAAAGACTTTTCCTGGTCCAGTGTACAGCTGACTCCTTCTGGACCTCGCACAGCTTTCCTGGTTTTCACACCACTAACCTTTAATCTGCTGGTCATAGGGCGGGGGATATACTTCTGTCACATTACAGGCACAGGCTGCTTGTCCACTGGGCCAAGGAGTCCACCATAATGAAGTTTGATTGATCCCAGCTCTTACTTCTCAGCAGAAATCCCTCCAGTCTGCTTCCCCACTGCTAGCTGCCAACTGTTACTGGATGACTCTTCTCTCCTTCACTCCAGGACTTGGCAGTGAAGAGACCCAGGACTGTTCTTCAGCAGGGGTTTGTCTCGAGCCCTTCACTTCTGTGAGGTCGCTCAAGAAATGGTGTCCTGCCACACTGGGCCTACTCTGCCAGGACACTTTTTTTTTTTAATACATAGAATCAAACTCAGGACCTCTAGCTTGCCAGGCAGGCTCTGTGCTTCTGAGCTAAATCCCTAGCACTTATCCCTTTATTTTTGAAAAGATAGATTTATTAGACATTAAGTATTCTCTGATTTCTTCAAACTTTCTTTGCTTCTTACCTCCTCAATCCATCCCTCTCTCCTTTCTTTCTTTCTTTCTTTCTTTCTTTCTTTCTTTCTTTCTCTTTCTCTCTCTCTCTTTCTCTCTCTCTCTTTCTTTCTTTCTTTCTTTCTTTCTCTCTCTCTCTCTCTTTCTTTCTCTCTCTCTCTCTCTTTCTTTCTCTCTCTCTCTTTCTTTCTTTCTTTCTCTTTCTTTCTTTCTCTCTCTCTCTCTCTCTCTTTCTCTCTCTCTCTCTCTCTCTCTTTCTTTCTTTTTCTTTCCTTCAGGTGTCTTTTTCTTCTTTCCCTGAACTTCAGTGTATGGGTACTTGGAAGCTGTATCACATTTGAAGGAGTTCACAACCCCATGCCTGTCCTCCATTCAGTCCTTAACAGAGTAGTACAAATTTCCTTTGTATCATCACTCTCTGGAAATTTAGCCTTGAGAATGCACACTTTCCAGGATTGCCTGGATGTATGTGTGATTGTATTTTTAAACCTGACTTACTAGTAACTGTTTCATGGTCAGAATAATCTACTGTTTAATAAGTGTTTGCTTAGAGGTTGTTCTCAGACCCCTGAACTCAGTAACAGCCTTTTGCCTTTTGTGATGGTCTGTGAGTGACTTAAGGAATGTATTTAGTTCTCTTCCTTTTGCTTCTCTTCAGTTTCTTAAGCTTAGTGCTTTCTCACAACCATTCTGTACCTGGAGTGAAACGTCATCCCAGTAGTAGGGTTTGGATAACTCTCTCCCTGGCCCTCTGTCAAGTTTGTTATTTCTCTGCCTTTTCCCTTTTGAGGCTGTGTGTGTGTGTGTGCACATGTGCATGTGTGAGCATGTGTGTAATAAAGCTATGTGTCTCCTCTTAGTTGCTCTTTACCAAAACCTCCACTGTTCTTGACATCTCTCATTTTTCCCATAGGCACACAATTTGTCATACTCTTACAAATACATGTATTCCACTCATGAAGAATTGTCTATACTTTTGTCTTTATTGCATGCCTCTGTAGAAGGACACACACTCTGCATAGTTGCATGAGAGCTGGAAAGAGGAATGGTGGCCCATGTCTTCTGAAGTTATACTTCTGCTGTATGAGAAAGTGCTATGCAGGGTATGGAGTGTGTTCCCTGTAGACCTGTGTTGCTTCTTTCTATCAAGAATTCGAGAAACTGGGTATTAGAACAGAGCCTTGGTCCTTTGATTCATGACTGCTCAACATAGAATGTTGAGTAACCTGAGATTTGGAAAATGAGAAATGCCAGTGGTCTGTCTATGTGGGGTGAAATAGTAGGTAAGACTAGGAACCAGGCAGAGAGGGAATGCCATGAAGTGAAGCTTGTTGAGTGCAGGAAAAATAGGATGTTGCTCAAATGGTTTCGATTTTAACTCTCCTCACTAACATTTAGTAGATTTTACTAATTAATACTTTTCAGTTTTGTATATGCCATTAAGAAAATACAAAGATATAAAATAATTTTTTATCAAAATAATTTATAACATAATATTGGAGTGTGAACCTGCTGTGATCCTTATTTTGCCAACCTAGAGTTAATATCTTATGGAATTTATGCTTAATGGTAAATATTTTGTTTACATTGTCAAAAGTCAAAGTATTTCTTATGGCAAAAATACTTTAAAAAGCTAAATATTATTGAATATATTTAAATATTATTTAATAAATTTAAATATTTAATTTAAAATCGATTATAGTGGCTAAAGCTCTATCCATCAACTATAAAAATACACATTGTGCTACTTTACTGTTTATTTAAAGTATTCATTTAATTGTTCTTTATAAAATAACATTTAATGTTACCAACACAAAAATCATGGTTAGACTAAATTTTAATTGATATTGTATAGTGTAATCACTGATCCCATTATGCACTAGTTTATAATTCAACCTGTCATAAATATGAATGGATAGCTTCCCATCATATACTATCAAGCATTTGTTCAATGACTTCCTTCAATTACTCTTATTATTACTGATCCTGTGCAATAGTTGCAAGAAATTTGGGCAACCCTTTAGATGCTACCACTATTTTATATTTCAAAATTGTATTAGATATTATGCATAATGCAAATAACCATGTAATTATTTTGAATTTACAATGTATTTACTATGTAATTGCATAGTAAGTACCATATAATTACAAGATGATTACATGATTATTTCTGCCTTTTACACAGCTTTAAAAGCAAAGATTTGTAGCAATTATTATTGGCATTTATTGGTAAGTGTTACATAGTAGTGAACAATATTTATCATATAATCAACCAAGCAGCAACTGTTATAGTTGCAAAATTATATTTAAGTTGTTGTAGCAAACATAAGCCATTTCTACAAAATAATATGTATTATTTTAAAAAGTTATCACACTTGAAAAATTACAACCATAAGGAAAATGCTCAATTTGGTATCTCAGAAACAGTTAATTATTCAGTACAACATTGCCGTAAACAATTAAGATTGTATAATTTAGTTCAAGCTCTGAATTTCAAATAATTTGTAAGTATTTCAAGAAAATTGTGACTGATTCATATGAAAAATTCAAAAAGTTAGAGTAAAAATAATAACTAAATATATCCATATTGTGATAGTATAATGTATTATAATATTTGTCAATTGTTTTACACATTGTTTTATAAAAATCTTTATATTCCTGTAGAGAATTACCGAGAGAGAAAAATTTGTGAAGATAGTATGGAACACTGTTCATCTACCTTGCATGCTGAATTTCTAGTGATATTAATACTTTGCATTAGAGTGGAATATGTATCACAATTCATGGACTAATATTGGTAAAGTATTATAAAGTACATGCTTCTTTGATCCATTTTGACTATAGTGAATGGTGATAGGCACAGGTCTAGTTTAAGTCTCCTACTGGAAGACAAAATAGGTAAAAGTCTTGAGAACTTAGGGTAGGTCAAGAGTTCATGAACAAAAACCAAACTTCATGTGAAGTACTTCAAAGAAGTAACAACTGGGATCCGTCTTGTTAAAAAGTTTTTGCAAATCAAAATAAATCACTAGCAGAGTGAAAAGCAAACCTACCCTTTAGGAAAAGATTTTTGCCAACGGTCCCTCAGACAAAGGACTTTTATTCATAATGTATAAATAATTGAAAAAAATAGGCCCCTCAAATTTAAAGACCCAATCCAAAAATAAGCATCTGAGATGAATATGTCCTTCTTTGAGGAAGAACTACAAATGGCAAATAAATATATGAAAAAATGTCAACATCATTGATCATTCAAGAAATGTAAATAAAACAACACTGAGATTCCATCTCACTCCAGAAAGAATGGCTAACATCAAGCAATTAATCAATAACAAATGATGGTAGAGCTATAGAAAAAAGAACCTCCACTGTTGGTGGGAGTGTAGACTAGTTCAAGCACCGTAGAAACCAACATGGAGAGTCCCCAGAAAACTAGGGTTATAGGTTCCATTCAACCCAGCTATTCCCTTTCTGATACTTTCATGGAAGAACTGAAAACATCGTAACACAGAAATATATGTGCTCCCGTATTTACGGCATAATTTGTAACAGCTAAATCTTGGAAACAACTCAAATGCTCATCAACTGAGGAATGAATAAAAAAATGTGGTACTTTTATATAATAGACTACTACCCAGTTATAAAAAATGATAAACTTGAGTACAACTAGAAACCATACTCATAAGTAATATAAATCATATTTGCATGTGTAAACATCATATTGTCTCACTAGTAAAAGAAACTAAAAGAAGAAATAAGATCCAAAAGTTACAGTAGAGGGCCAGGAATTTAGCCCAGTGGGATCAGTACCTGTCTGGCGAGTGCAAGGTTGTGAGTTCAATCCCCGGTACAAAAAAAAAAAAAAAAAAAAAGTTACAGTACATATAGTAAAATGGAAAGAAACTGCTCAAAGGAAAATTATATTGTATGATCAGTCTTGCACGCCTGTATCTGATAGCCTGAGCTGTTACACTAAAGATAACAATATGCAGTGTAATAACCTCTGTTAAATTTCTATCATCTTGCTTTGAAATCTTATGTTACCATTGTTTTGTTGCTGTAGTTGTTGTGATCACTTTATTTTTGTTGTTTTTTATTTATTTATTTGCTTCTTGATTTTTCTTTTTTTGTCTTTAGAAATATAAAATATTTTTGCATCAAAAATGAAGTACTTACTTTACTGCCATTAGTGATCAAGCTTATCCACGTATGGTCCTATTGTAACGAATTATATCTGCAAAGATACCATTTCTAATTATGTCCTCATTCTGAGGTACCATGGTGAGAGCTTCAGCATAATTAGTTTAGGTGAACTTGTTTAACTTAAAATGATATCTAAAATTTATCACTGAACTCATGATCACTTTTGTATTTACTGACACTTTCTTTTGGAATGTGACTGTTAATCATGATTTGTCAACTTATGAAACACTTAGCAGATGAGTAAAGCACAGTTTTTGTCTCTGGATGACTGACCTGAAGACCAGCAAACAGGAGCAGAAGACTCATTTGGCTTCTAGGCAGCACAAACCAGTAGGATTACAGCCTGGATGCAATGAATAGATGAAGAAGAAAATGTATTCATTTTGAGCAGTGTGAATTTTCCTAAGCAGTGCAACCTTGGTACTACTGTCTTTGGTCATAGGTCTCCAGGTCTTCAGTCTCATCAGCCTTCAGACACAGCCTTGAAATAGGGGCTGGCAGAGTTTTCAGGTTTTCAACCTTAGATTGGTGCAGCATTATAGCTCTTTCTTGTTTTGTGGCTCCTGTCTTCATGGCTGGACAACTACTGGGTCATCTGGCTCATCTGCAGCTGGCCAATGTTCTCTCCCACCTCTGACTGTGTAAGCTTTCCTAGTAAATCCACTTGTGAAATTATACACACGTTTTCCATTGATTCTATTCTTCTGGAGAACTCTTAACTAATATAGCTTTTTATAACAGGTGTTTTTTGAGAAACAAAATTCCTCTAATTGTTTTAGAAATTCTTGAAGTTGTCTCTCTAATTTGACAAAACCTAAAGTTGCCATGGTTTCTCCTTTTGATAATGTAGTCAGTTCTGTTAGCCCATGGTACGAACTGCTTAAAGAAGAATACAGTGTAGATCCATTTGATTATTTTAATTCATCATCTGTAAGATGCAAGGAATTTGGTGACTCTGTATACAACATTTTTGAATAATTTTGGAAGAATAAGATATATAATGATGGTGGCTGGGTACTTAACCATCTCTGGACAAACTAATAAAAGAACATAACTGAAAAACTCAAAATTTCAGCTCGGATGTACACAAACAATCTGAAGCCTTCTAAGTGTATCCTGAAGAAGAATACTCTTTCCTTTATCCATAGGCCTGAAATTGCTGAAAATAAGCTCTTATAATGTAATGAATGAATAACATCACAAAGGTAATGCTTGGTCTCAAAAAGTATCTTCATTTAAAGTGGAGACGCTGATCTAAAAGAATGGCATATCTTAAACTGAGACTGAGATGTTTCAGACAAACATGACAAGATTGGGAACATTGGATTCTTAAATTTCAGTGAGATTATTTTGCGAGAAGCAAAGAGACCCCTACTTCACTCACAGAGGCATCCCTACCTCCACCCCTGTGACGTTAGTCTCCCCAATTCTGTCTGAGAAATCTAATTGTGTGCTAGCTATGGAAACAGTATCAATCTTCCCTGATGCTGCTCCAAGAAAGGCCACATCAAGGATTTTCAGTACTCGCCTTCATCACCCACTGTTACCTCTAGGCTTATAATCAAGCTAAAATACCAGAAAGCTCTGAAAGATGAGGTGTTTAGTGTACACACCCAAGGAACTTGCAGACTTTTCTCATTATTACAAACAGAGTTTTGGAAAACAGGTATGGCAAAGAATTTTAAGCCTGTGGGATAATGGTGGAAGGAGCGCAAACACACATCAGACCAATTTTCTTGATATATGTCCGCTATGCACAGACTCGATTTAATGCTGCAGTTTTGGAGTTAGTTAAAAGCATGAGTCATAAGTTATTTGGTTGGTTGACTTAAATGTATATTAAAAGTTGATACATTCTGAATGAACTGGAGGTCCCTGATATTACTTGGTATGCTGTTGAAGAGAATATTCAAAGGCTCAAGGAAATGGGAATGTTCAGTAGATTTGCCCACTAAAACCTTCCTCACTAGACTGTAAAGATCTAGAAAATGTGCCCTTCACTAAGTGCTTGAAAACCAGATTTTTGAGGGGAATCTCTGAGTACTTTTAGAGCTTTCCAAGGCTTCTCTGTATTGTCCACTTTTTGGCAGAGCCAGTCAGATTCCATTGGGGAAGGTAAATGCCATCAGTATAATTTGATCTTGGAGTCACAGGGCCAAGTGACATGACTCAACTAGGACCAAAGGTGGCTTACTTACAATAATGGGCAGCAGAGGCAAAAGAATAAGCATGGTCTGGCACATATAGCACCATGATGTTGACTAATTAATCATGGTGTTCCCAGATGTGAAATAGGCAGTCGACTAATTTTTTTTGTATTTATATAAACAGACAAATTTTAAAGCAAATGAACAAAAATATACCTTAATTTGTAGCAACAGAGAATAATGTCACCTCAAGCAATTAACGGAATTCAGTCAGTGTACAAAACCAGAACCCTTGAATTAAGGACATTGGTGCATGACCAAAAAGTTATATTGGGGATACCTCTCTCACACTTTGGCAAAGGAATCTATGACCTTTCATCAAGGTAACCATACACCTGAGGAAAGCAAAAAAATAGGCATTTCTGGAACTGCTATTCAGTGCTTCTAAATCAAAACTGATTCCAATAGCTCCAAAACATCATGGTGACACTCCAAAAAGGGTAGGAGCTTATGGGAGTTAGTAATCAATGAAGATTTGGCCAATGTCTGATTGCAGTATGATCAGTGGTTTCTCTTGTCCATCTTGTTAACACTTCTAGAATGCATGATTAGGATGGATAAAATTATTACATACAGAATCCCCATACTGGCTGCCTGACCTGTGGTGTGAAAGCTATTATGTTGACAAGGCTAAGTGGAAGCCATACGAGGTGCCTCAATCTCAGAAAATAGGAAATCAAAATCAATATTGTATCCCTGAAGAAATGGCAGAGGTTAGTGTCACTGTCAAGGACTTGAAAGATGCAGAGGTGGTGATTCTTACCACATCCCCATTTAACTCCTCTGTTTAGCTTGTGCAGAAGACAAGTGGATCTTGAAGAATGACGATGGATTACCATAGCTTAATCAAGTGGTGATTCCAAATGAAGCACTGTACCCAATTTAGTTTCTTTGCTTGAGCAGATTAACACATCTCCTGGTACCTCATATGCAGGAATTGGTTTGGCAAATACTTTTCCTCCATATCTATCCACACGGTTTATGATAAACAATTTGCCAGAGGACAAAGCCAAAAACACCAATACTGTCCTACTTCTGGGATATATCAACTGCCTTGCCCTGTGTCACAACCCAGTTTTCAGGGATCTGGATCATCCTTCTCTTCCCAAAGGCACTATGGTGACCCATTACTTTGATGACAAGATGCTGATGGGCCCAAGTGATCAATAGTTAGTGAATACTCTGGGCTTATCAGCATTGATATGCCAGAGGATGGGAAATAAATTCAACTGAAATCTAAGGGTCTTCTTCTTCAGTAAAATTTCCAGGAATGAAGTGATGTGGGACATAAAGAAGCATACAACTTAATGAGATTTTGGAGACAATACATTCCTCACCAGGAACTGCAAGTTCAACTCATTTATTGAGTCGCTTGGGAGGCTTTGAGACCCAGAAAAACAGAAGGATACGAAAATGGTCTGTGTTAATATGCAGGCTTGTCTGCCACTTGAGCCAGTGGTCCAGCAGATCCTACATGATTTAAAGTATAAAGGGCAGATAGGAATGCGATTTTACACTTCTCTCATACCCCCAAAGATGAATCCTTTCCTTTAAGGAACAGGATTGCTACCGAGTCTTAGTAGAAATGGAAGGCTTGACCATGAGACAGAAACTTACCATGTATCCTGAGCTGGCTATTATGAACTAGATAAGAGGCTGGGGATACAGCTCAGCAGCACAGTGCTTGCCTGAAGTGTGATGTCATGAGTTCAATCCTCAGTATCCCCCCCAAAAAGAATTCATAACTGACTTTTTGAATTATAAATTTAGATATGTTCACCAACAGTCCATCATCTAATGAAGTGGGATATATGTGGCTGGACATGAGCAGGTCATAGCTGATGTAAGCTACATGAAAAAGTGACACAAATGCTTATGACTGCTATTCCAGTTACGGTGTCACCTACTGTCACCCAGTATACACCTGTGGCCTTGTGAAGTATACCCTATGATCAGCTGAAGTAGGAAGAGTAGGGGCTGGTGTGCAGATGGCTGTGCATATTTTACAAGAAATACTGGAAAGTGGGCAGTTACAGCACTATAGCCCATCTCCAGGATACTGCCGAAGGACAGAGGTAAAGGGCAATATTCAGAGTGGGCAAAACCACAAGCAATAAACTGGTTATACATTTTTTGGGGGGAGAGAAAATTGTCACACACACACTAATTTATGGGCTACAGGCAATGATTTGTGAGGATGATAATAAACTTGGAAAGAATATGATGGGAAATTTGGTAGAAAAATTTTGCGGAAGAGGTATGTAGATAGGTATCTTTGTGGGACAGAAGATGTATAAATACTCACCAAAAAGTGACTTCAGCAGAAGAGGACTTTAATAATCAAGCAGATAAAATGAACTAATTTGTGGACAACAGTCAAATTCTTTCCTCAAAGTTGTCTCTCATGACCTAAATGGACTCATGAACAAAGTGGCCATGGTGTCTGGAATGGAGGTTATGCACACAGGCTCAGCAACATGGACTTCCATGACCATGGTTGATTGACTTGGCTTCAGCTACTGCCAAGTGCCTGAATTGACAAGAATGCAGACCAATATGAAGTCCCTGTTATGGCACCATTTCCCAGAGTGGTTCATGTGCCATTTGGTGACAGGTTGATTATATTAGACTATGTCCATTATGGAAAGGGCAATATTTTGTCCTTTACAGGAATAGGCACTTATCCTAGGCATAGACTTCCTTTCCCTGTGTATATTGCTTCTGCCAAACTATCATCTGTGCACTCACGGAATACCTCATCCACCATCATGGTGCTCTATATAGCCTTACTTCCGGCCAAGGAATGCACTTCTTAGCAGCAGTGGTTAATGCTTATGGAATTTGTTGATCTTCCCATGTTCTCTACCATTCACAAGAAACTCAGTTGCAGGAAGGATCTTTTGATGACGCAGTTACAGTGCTATGTGGCAATACCTTGTGAGGCTGAAGGAAGATCATCCAGAAAGCTGTACACATTCTGAATCAATAGGTAGTATATGTCACTACTTCCCCCATAGCCAAGATTCATGGGTATAGAAATCAAGTGCTAAAAATGAGAATGGTACCACAATCAAGTGGTGGAAATGGGAATGGTACTGCACATCACTGCCTAATTGATCCAAAATTTTGCTTTTGTTCCTACAAGCTTACTCTCTGAGATCCTAGAAGTATTAGCTCTAGAAGGGAGAAAATTTGAATAGGAGTCACAAAAAACACTCCACTGAACCAGATGCTAACACTTCCCTATGGCCAGTTTGGACTGGTGCTGCCTCTTAATTAACTCTGTCTTTGCTCCTTTCATCCACTTGGCTGAACAATTCCTGGGTCCTCCAGCTTTCCCAGGACTGATAGCCATTATGGCTCTCATGCCTCTGATCCAGTAAGCCTATCTAATAAAGCCTGCTAGGTAATTAAAAACATGCTTTCTAGTGACTCTATTCCTTGGGAAAATCCCAAATAATACTATAAAATTTCACACATTTCATTTCCTATTTAAGTCCATGATATTTTTGAGCAAATTTTAAAAGTTCTAATATTTGTCTATTTAGTTTTTCTTGCACTTGGATATTTGATTGTGATAGCATCACTTATTGAACAATTAAACTTTCTTCATTGAATAGCATCTTCTCCTTTGTCAAAGATTGTTGGATTACACTTGTGTGGGTCTTTATTGTGCCCTCCACAGTGCTCCACTGATTTATGCTTTCACAAATACCATACTTTCTTGATTTCTATAACTGTAAGTCTTGAAACCTGTTTATCAGCTCTCTAACTTTGTTGTTCTTTAGTACCATGTTGGTAACTCTATTTTTTTTTTTGCTTTTTTCCCCCTTTTTATATAAATGATAGAATCAGGCAAAGTTTCTTAAGAATAATTTAGAATCTGTTGAAAAGTTTAGCAGTCAGAAGTCAAAGGGAACGATTCTTTTACTGTCAGACTTTCTAGCTGTAGCTAATATAATCTCTTGTCTGAAAAATTCAGCTCTAAGATTTAGAAACTTCTGTGTGTTAAGAATAGATTCTAAGGGTCAGGGCAGGAGTGGCTTCACTGCCCATGGATGATAGCTCAGTTGTGGATGAATGGACGGCTTTGAGGTAGATCACTGTTTGATGAAGAGCCACTGCTTTTGTTCACCTTGGCTAAATTGTTCATCAGTGTTCCATTTTCTGTAGTTCACTGGATCACACTTGGAGAAACCTGAAACCTGAGTGGTCCATTTCAATAGTAATATGCATACAAGTAACAAAGGATCTTGTTTAAAAGAAGATCTTGGTTCTTGTGTCCAGGATGGGCCATGATTTTGCATCTCTAATAACCTCTGAATTGGTTCTTTTGCTTTTTCATAAAGTAAACTTTAGGATTATAGAGCTAGGATTTTTTCCTTGCAGTTGAGCATGTATAAAAATCACAGAATGTGTACTCTGATTCATTAGTTTTGAAGCATGTCCTTTTATTTGAATACCTTACATTTTCAGTTATCCTGAAGTTGCTTATCTGAGAGCCACATTGTGAAACACTGACCTAGAATTTTAACCTACAAATACTGCAAATTAGAAACACCGAGATTTAAACCTCGATGACAGGTTGAACAGAAGAAAATCATGTCTCTACTTTTCATCATTTACTTACCTATTGACTAGGAGAGTCAAAGCCTGATTGGAAAAAAATTTTGAAGGAAACTACACTTACTTGACAGTAATGGTAGTTAAAATTAAACTTTTCAGTCAGTAACAAAGACTTTTTGTTAGTCTTTTACACATAGAGACAATAATATCATTACTATACCTTTATCTTATGTAAATAATCCTTTTACCTATAGGTGAAAATGATGTCTTAATTTTCATTCATATGTTAGAGTATAACTATGTATTTCAAAGAATAATGAAAAATCTGGACAAGTAAGTTAGCCAGTAGGTGATGAGATATTTATAGAGTCTGTTTTAGTCAGGGGTTATGCAGAGAACAATTAGAATCAGGACATGGAGTTTATAACATTATTTTTATGATGGCCACTTAGATTTAAAACAAGAATATGCAGGAAATCTACCCATAACTCAAAAGACATAGAATATTTAACCGAGGGCCTGAATCCCACAGCAATGTCCCACGTGAGTCCAGATGAAGACACAGAGCTCATGACAATGCCTCCCATGAGTCCAACTGGAGGTCTAGAGCACACAAGAAGGACTCACACCAGTCTCTTTTACCGATCCATGCTGGGAAGACCCAAAGGTCAGCGGTGGAAACTAGAAAGTCTGTGCCAGCAGGGTGAAGGTGCTGTGCTGATACGCTGCAGGTTCTATGCTGGAGCCGAGAAGTCACACTCACAACAAACACCAGGGCTGTCCTGAAAAGCACCACAGCCATCCTCAGCGACACGGAGGCCCCCAGCTCCTCCAAAGACAAGCACAGTTGAGTACATACCAGGAAGCCAGTGTGACGAATTCATCCTGGAGACCAAGCAGCACACATCTTCCCCTCTGGAGCCAGGAAGCAATGCTTGAAGTGAGGGCCAGAGCTTCTCCAGGAGAACCAATGGCTCAAACAGCGACATGTAGGAGAACCCACAACACCTCGTCTCAATGCCATAATGCCTTAACGTCCTCCTTCCTCCTTCTCCATGTCTCCATTTATGCTGGCAACTTTCCTCAGGTGACACGTCTGTGCTCAGTGTCACACTGATGTAATCCAGCTGGTGTTAAGTTGACCACCAGTTCTCAATCCATAACAGAGTCTAAATAGTTCAAAGGAAAAATACCAAGTCTATGATTCAAAATGTCATTCCTATGACATAAACACATTTGAAGACATCAGAGAAAAATTACCAATGTGTGCAAATTCTTGTGATGATTTTTAAAGGCAATGTAATATCTGACAATACGTTAAAAATTTGGAAATAATAAAAATAAACAACAAAATAATTTACAAAATGTAAATCAAGAGGAAACCAAAACAAAATAGATTATTTCAGGTAAAATGGCTAACTTTTTTCTCAGCCACCAGTAGCTACACCAACTTTTATATATCTGGAGGTGAAAAATTGAAAGGTTGAAATCTTCTCATACCCTTATAATGTTTGTTTTTGTTTTTATTTTATTTTGTTTTGTTTTTTAGAGATTTCATTGTATACTTCAGGCTAGGCCTAAATTCACTATATAGCTCAGCAGCTCAGGCTGTCTTCAAACTCATAGAAATCCTCCTGCCTCAGCTTCCCAAGTGCAAGGATTATAGGTGTGCACCATCATGCCCAGATTTCACTTGTTCATTTCTTAAGTCCACTCAGTATTTCCTTTCTTTTTCAAAAAACATTTTTTTCAGCTGATGGAAAAAAATAAAATTTCAAAGCAAAATATTAGAATAACAATAGTTAGCACACTGTACATTTTTATCTTCAAAGTAGTTACTCAGAAAACAAGATATGGGCATGGAAAACTCTCCAAACTATATTAGCACAAGCTCTTCATTTCAATGAACTAAGAGAAACTAGTAGTATTTCTAATTTAACTATATTATATTATTTTCCTTTTCCCTTCTTTCCTTTCCCATTTCTCCCACCTTGGTTCTTCTTTTCTTTTGAACTGTTTCTTCTCATTTTATAGTATCTATTTTGAACATTTATTACTCTTTCAATTTCTCACACCAGGGAGAGGACACGACATTTATGATGAGCCTGATTTATTTCACTTATGAGTTTGGTCTCAAATTGCATCCATTTACCTAGGAAGGTCTCAAGTTTATGTTTCTTTATGGCTAACTACACCATTGTGTAAAAAAAACACATCTTTTTTATCCATTCCTCAGTTGATGGGCATTTGTGTTGTTTCCAAGATTTAGTTACTACAAATTGTGCTGCTATAAACATAGCTGCACATACATCACTATGATATGTTTTTAATTCTCCCAGGTATACAAATAGAAGGGGAATGACTGGGTTGGATAGAACCTGTAATCCTAGTTTTTTGAGGAATCTCCGTGCTGATTTCCACAACGGTTGCACCAGTCTACACTCACCCCAATGATGGCAAAGGGTTTCTTTTCCCCACAGTCCTGCCCTCAGCATTTGTTATTGGCTCATTTCTTGATGACAGCCATTCTTTTTGGAGTCAGACAGAATCTCACTGTTATTTTAATTTACATCTCTTGAATGACCAGTGATGTTGAACATTTTTTTTCATATATTTATTTGCCATTTGTATTTCTTCAACTGAGAAGTGCGTATTAATTTCAAATGACCAGTTTTGATCTGGGTCTTTGAATTTGGAGAACCTGATTTTTTTTCAATTCTTTATATGTTCTAGATATTAGTACCTTGTCTGAGGGACAACTGGCTAATTTATTTTTCCCACTTGTGAGTTATCTTTTTATTCTGTTGATGATTTTTTCTGCTGTATGAAAGATTTTTAATAAAATGAGATCCAAGTTATTGATTCCTTGTAGTATTTTCCATGTGATCTGGATTTTGTACTTTTTCTCAAACCATACCACTCTTTACTGCACACCTACTGATACCATGATCCAGAAACCAATTTTTTCATTCAGTCTTAGAATACTTGTTAAATGTCTCTTTGCTTTTTTATATGTTTTCATGCAATTCAGATCGCATTATTGCTCTATTTAAAATCCCTCATTGACTTATTTTCCCATGTAGAATAAACATTAAATTCTTAAAATTTCTCCTAAGATTCCCCACATGCCCCTCTATTGCTCATGTGATCTTTACCGTCTTTCTAATACTCCAAATCACTAGTTGTATGCCTAAGACCAAAATAAGTAAAAACTCCTAAAAATATGCAGAAAACAAATTCTAGAAACCAAAATACATAAAATAAATATTTGATTAAATATTGTTCCATGGGGAAAAGGAGTAACTTTCACATTTTAGTATACCTCTCCAAAGTCCTATAATGATTTGAGCAGTTTTTACTTAAAAAAAAGTATTAACTGTTTAAGAAACCAAATAATCTACAATACAAGTATAGGATGTCTATAAAAAATGTAGCAGAATTGGCCATTGCAAACTAGGAAAATATCAAGGTAATAAATAAATTTTTGGTCTTTAAATATTTTACATAGACTGTTCTCTCAATCTCTAACATTAAATGATTTTTCTTCCTTCTACATATAAATATAAACAAACAAAACTCAACAGGCACAATGAAAGTATCACTTTGCCAAGCTCAATAAAAACTATTTTGCTGTTTCAATGGACTCTTAAGATATGTGTATGTCTGTCTCTGTGTGTGAATGTATATATAAAACAAATTTTATATTATCTCACATATAAATTATAAAAGAGCTCATTGAAGGAATGTGTAATACAGTGATTACTATAGGTTGATGTATGCTAGGTTACTGAAATTATGATGACAGTTCAAAGGATATAAAATTTCAGTTAGACAAGAAAACTAAGTCCAAAATGCATGCAATATAACATGGTGACTATAATTATTAACAATGTATTGTATATACAAAATGACTATGATAGTAGATTTTGTATTTTCACCACACAAAGCATGTTAATTAGCTTGATTTCACCATTCCACAAAGTACACATATTTTAAAGCATTGTGCTGCAAACAATAAATATATACAACTTTTGTCAGTTAAAATATGATAAATTTTGAAAATATCAAATGTCACCTCTTTCTGTAAATACATATTTAATTATAATCTATAGATCATATTTTAGAAGAGCATGACTAAATATTACTTCTGTTGTATATACTGTGAAAGCAAAGAATGTATTCTATGCTAACTTAATAAGAAAATACTATTTTTAATTATAGTGATTATGGATACTCTTAAATTCTCAACAGATTGTATCATGCACTGTAAAAGTAAATTGAAACAAATTGGATCTGAGTGGATGGCAAATAGATTCTTATATTTGAGCTTAAGATAGAAATTTTACAAGGGCAGGGGAGAGGGGTCTAGTTTAACCACAGTTTATATAAAATGGCTTATGAGATTTTGCTAACTACACAGCATGAGTCAAAAATGTAAAATGGCTGCCAAAATAAACGATAAGCACAATAAAAATGTTTCACTTTGCCAGACCCAATAAACATTATTTTACTGTTCTGATGGTCTCTAATTGGGATATTAAGAAGTAAAGTGTCAACACTGGCCCCATCTACTAATTTCCTATTTGATTGTGGATGCTAACTACTCTACGCTTTGTTATTCTGCATTCTTCTGCTATGATCATTTTATACTACCAATAAAGGCCTATTATTTACTCTTAGCTCTTTTATTGGACATTTTTGCTTTGGTCTAGATATAGGTAATGATAAGAACTGCAATTGCAGGAACTATCAAGACATAATAGGATTTTTGCTTAATATCAGATGTCTGCAATCAGAAAGTAGCTCTAATACCTTCTGGTCAATACCACATTTGATACAGTAAGTAAGATTTATTATTCAAGCATAGTATAAGATTATTTAAAGATGGCTCAATGGAAACATAAATATTGAAAAATTGAGAGAAAATTATATACTGATAGGTAATGTTTAGGCTTAGGAAATCCATGTACGTATGTGTTTAGAAATTAACAAATCTCAACTGACTATTTATTGATTTTTCTGATAGCACAATGCCATTTAATTAATAAATATTATGTAATTTTAAATTTTATTGTAGTAGTAATATAACATGATAGATGATATTTCCCAATAATCTGGACTGTGACATAAAACCTAAGCTAGAAAACAAATTACAACAGGGACACCTGGATTACTCTTTCAGTATGAATCAATTTACATATTCTTTACTTGAGATACTGACATCATTTTAGGATGTTGTTTAATTCATATATGTATCCTGTCTTCATTTTCACAAAGGTGAATTTTACAACATTTTATAGCCTTCTGTATTTCTAGATGGCTAAATACAGAATTGCACATATAACCTAAAATATTAGAAAGAAAAAATATAAAAACACATACACAAGGTCCTGTTTTTCTCTACTCTAAATTATAAAGAATATTGATACATGAGATCAACAGTATTTCTAGAACTCCAACCTCAAAAACTACTCTCTAAGCAAATGTATTTTATAAGCAACTATAAAACCAAATTATTATATGGAACTAAGACAAAGTAAATATATAAAATACTCATCACTCAAATTTATTTTACTAGTATTTTGAATAATGAACTATTTCTTGATATATATTGATTCTTATCTTTTTAACCAGTAAATAATCTTCTATCAACAGGAAATCATCTACCAAATTTTGAATCTTCATCTGTTTGTGCTGTTATAACAAAACACCGTAGACTGGGCAATTTATAAAGGACACAAATTTATAGTCTCACAGTTCTGAAGTTTGAAGAGTCTAAGTCCAAGGAATTGGTGGGTTCAGTTGTCTGCTGAGGGGTGCTCTCTGCGTTCGAGATGGTAATTACAAAGGGAGAAACTCTGTTCACATAGCCAAAGGCAAAGGCAAACCAAGCTAAATTCTGCCTTTTATAAGAGGTTTGATCTCACTCATGAGGGCTCTCATCACCTCTTAAAAATGCTGCCTCTTAAGACAATCATAGCAGCCATTCAGAAGATTCAGTGTCTGAATTTTAGAGGTAATACTCTCAAACTGTAGCATTCTGAATGCAGTGACCAGTGACTCATTCAGACTGTCAACTTCTTAATAAAAATGTTCTTCCAATGAGTTTATTCACCTATTTGTATGTAATTTAATTTAAATACAAACTATTCTCTTTCTACAAATAAGGACTAAAAAGAACCATGCTTTTTTTGTAAAAATCTCCTACATTGCAAGTTTTGAAATGTAACCTCTGATCTCTTTCACAAGAATTAGGGCTTTTTCAGGTCTGTGGACAAGATGACTGAAATACATTCTTCACAATTATTTTAGTTTTGGGTTAAAAAATATAGAAGTGAAATTATCTTTAGAATATTTTTCACTGAGAGATGAAACAATATGTGTCGATAACATAAAAGGTAACATATGCTTCAGCTTCCTAGGTTTCTGCTATTCTCAAATTTATTCTCCTGCATTTAATCAAAGTCTGTTTCCACTTTTGGACCACAGAAAATGTACCTCACCATTTCTATAGATCTTTATCACTGAAAACATCAACCTCGATATCTACTTTTCTAGATAAATGGTTTGGAACTTGACTCATTCTTACTTTCTCTTAGACTTCTGCCCTTACTTGAGCAAATCCAAGTATTTTGGAAAACTGATTGGTAGCCTGAGACATCTTAATTTTTTCAGACTCATTACAATACAATTTATGCTGATTACAAATGTAATAACTTTGTCATGTCTTTGACCTTTTTGATTTTTTAAATTTTAACCAACCAAATCATAATTATACCATTTCTTTCTCACTCATTTTCTTTCTTCTTTTATATAAAATCAAAATTTCATCTCCTTTTTTACAAGTTTTTCTGTTACACAATTTATGAGTACTTTTTGGATTCATCAATTCTTTTTGGACAAACCTAAACTCTGTTCTTTGTATTACTATATCATTATTGGCATCTTCAGTTTATTTGCAATCATTGTGTTGGGAAAAATTCAATAAATCAGTAATTCTAAATCAATTGGGTAATTTATTCTGGCTATAATTCTTACATTGAGTTCCTTAGGTATTTCAAGTAAGAAATGAACTAATCAAAAGGTTAGTGTGACTATGAATTCGTTGTATCTTTCTTGACATAAGCACTCATTGTTACCTTAATTTATGTGCCAATTCTTTCTACTCATTACTCAGCCTAAACATACTTTCTTTCCCTAAAGCTTTTTCTTAGTGCTGGTTGTCCTTCTAAATAGTAGATTTTTCTTCCATCCTTCATGACCAAGAAAGAGAGTAAGTGTCTTAACTTTTAAGTAAATATTATCTCAAGTCAAAGTTTAAGGAATTTCAACTCTTGCCTGAAGTTTTGTTTCTGCATGGTAGTCTCACCCGAATCTATCAAAACTTTAGGGTTTTTTTTTTCATTTAAAATGATATCTCTTTTCATTTTCCCTAATCTGCATTGAGAGAATGTACTAAATCTCTCCTTATTGCTTCAAAAAATAATGACAGCAAAATGGACAAATTTCTCCAAAAAAATTTAGATATATTTCTAAATAAGCATAAAATTGAGAAATATTCATTTAAGAAAAAAATTGAGCCTTGGTTAAGGACAGTGAAGATCCATGCCTTTCTTTGTTTTTTAACCTAGACTAAGACCATCTTACATATCCAGTCTCCAACAGAAGTAACTGGTTCAGGGCAGGCCATGAAAATTAAGCATTTTTATTTCTGGAAAGAACTATTTTGTTGTAGGACAGAACGTGAAAAACATTTCCAAGACAAACATCACTGTTGAAAATAATATCACTTATGAAGGTAATAAATCAGGGAAGGTCAGTCTTGAAGCTACCAGAAGTTTTGATACTGACTGACTGGATGAATAGGGATGCAGACATGCTAGAAGTTTATGTAGAGAAAATGAGAAGTGAGACAACCATAATGGGGTCTTGACAAGCTACCACAGATCCCAAGTGGTCTCAGAGAGAGTTCGTGTGCATGCAAAATGCTACATATAAGAGGGGAGATTAGTCAGGGGCCTCTACATCCACATGTCCCCAGATGAATGTGATGTAATATACTCTTGCATGTTGAAACACAGAAAAAGGCAAGAACTGAGATAAATTTGAAAGCTGCCTAAGATTTCATTGTGTAGCCCAATTCTTAGATAAATGTAACGGCCAAAATGGAAATCTTAGTGAATTAAGGTGACCAAGTACAGTGCATGACTATTCACTGACTATTAAATTATAACCTAAATGTTAAGATCTCTAGGATCTTAAATTACTGATAACAATAAGCAGAGGAAAAGATACACTAAAAAGGTACATGCCTAGTTATGTAGTACAGAAGAGGTGGTTTCTATAGATTATTTCAGGAAAGTAAAATAAATATAAACAGGTAACAAGCACTTGTGGATTCATTAAGAATAGATGAAGGGATTCACAGTTGCTAAATGTATAAAATGTTTTCAGGAAAATAGTATGAGTCATGTGAAAACCCAGGAGCATATGACATATGTATAGCAAAAAAAAAAAAAAAATCAACATTGTGAATCTAGATGTTGAATTTCACAAAGATCTCAGTGCAACTACTATATCTAAAAATCTAAAGGAAGCATTTTCCATGTATAATGAATTAAGCAGAAATATGACAATGACTGATCAATGGTTAACAATAAAGTGACATGAATTATGGAGAAAAAATTTAAATTCTTGTATTGAATAGTAAAAACAGTGGAATGTAAAAGTTCACTAAAAATTTCTAAAATTGAGACTACTTATGAAAGTAATGAAGGAAGAATAATCATTATTAACTCTATAGAAATGAAAACACTCTTAAAGTAATAATATGAACATTTTTTGCCTATAAATCGATTTCCATGGAATAGAATTTTTAGGAACAATTTACCAAAACTTCCTCAAGATGATGTATAAAATTTATATTTATAATACTTATAAAAGTGAAATTTAATAGTAAATAAATATTTTCCTTTGATAAAATCTGAGGTATTAATAAATGTCCTGAAGAATAAATTTTGTAAATTTCATCAACAATTTAAATACTAAATAATAACTCTCACAACTTTTACAAAGGAGAGAATATTTCTCAAGTCTCTATGCAATGAAGATAATTACCTAGATGCTAAAGTTAAGGAAAGCCTTCACAAGGAAGAAAATAAGAGGTGTACATAACATTAACTTTGGTGAATTGACACAAAAATCCTCTATGATATTAAAACAGAAAATCAGAAATGTATAAAATGATTACACATTATGATCAAGAATGATTTGTTTCAGGAATAGAAGACTGGTTGAACATTTGAAGACCAATTAGTATAATGGATCAAATGTTAGGTTTTAGATTTAGAACATGTCTTAAAAGTCTCATGTGTTCAGAGGCAGAGATTTTGGAAGGTGATTGGGTCATGGGGCACTGACCTACGGATAAATTCTTAGCTTAAAATGCTCTCAGAGATTGGATGTGAGCATTCCTTTGGAGGGTGTTTTACACTCCACAGATAGCCTCTTCTCTCTCTGCTTCCTAACAGCCATGAAGTTAGCAACTTCCTTCTCCATGTCTTCCACCATGCCATTCTGCCTTGGCTAGCAGACCATGGAATGAACTTCCCAGAACCAGGAGCAAAATTAAAACTCTCTTCCTTTCAATGGTGGGTGCTGAATATTGTGTCCCAGTGATGAGAAAACCATAAATAGAAAATTCACAGAGGAAGAAGGGTCCTTGTGGTTATACCTGACCATGTGGTTTAGAACTTTTTGGAACTGGTTTGCTAGAAAAGTTTGGAAAGATTTAGTGATGGTGGCTAGAGAGCCTTAGATTGCTGTGGGCAGAATTTGCTAGGCAATATTGGTAGAAATTCAGAAAACCAGAATGGTGATTAAAGCATAGACAGTAAAGGCATGGCTCACGAGTTTTCAGTTGGAAACAAGGAAGTTTAGTGTCAGTCTTTGTCAGTGCTCCTACACTGACCCGGTTTCTCTTAAAAGAATCCAGGAAACCTTTTGGTGAAGTTGGCTTCCAGCAATACATTCACCTTGAATCATATCAAAATCTATTGATGTTTTCAAATTGCGTTTAGTTTTAATGTTTTCTTTTTTACTCTGTCTATAGCAATTTCTTAGTCTTCTTGTCATTTTGCAATAATTAAAGCAATAATCAATGGCTACCCATTAGGAAATATATATATAAATATATAAATTTATCTATATAATATAGCTATGTATTATCTATATCCACCTACATATCTATAGATTATATATAATCTAATGCATATATTAGATTTATTTGCTATCTGGTTAATTCACAGTGTTAGAGTGGGGGAAAAATTCTCTCATGGCTTTGTACATCCTAAGAAAAACATGTTTGATTAATTTCTGTTCTGATGGTTACTATTTTCTTCCTTCTACTTAACTTGGGTTTAATAGCTTAGAATTCTTTAGTTTTGTAAAAAGGCAAATTTATAATACTGATTTCACACATTTTTAAAAATATAGTCATAGGACACAGAGACACAGAGGAAGAGACAAAGACAGAGAGACAGAGAATCATTTCAAGTGATTATATAAACTAAATTCCACAATATGCTATCTTTAAGCTGAAGATTCAAAGAATTCGGCTCAGTGACTCAGTTCAATTCTGACATCTACAGAATCAGGAAAACCATTGGCGTAAGGGCAAAAGAAAATACAGTGAGATACCTCAGCTCCAGCAGTAAGATAGTAAAAATAAAACAGAAAGGTGAGAAAATTCCTTTATTTTCACCAAGATTTGTTATTTCCCACCCACACAGAATAGGATAATCGTCTTTGTGCACAACAGTTTGAATGCTGATCTCTTCTTAAATATTCACATGGACACATCAGAAACAACATTTTCTGGACAAGTACTGATAATCAAGATGACACACAAGCTAGTTATGCTTAGCTAGGTATGCTGGTGCCTCCTGTAATACCAGACTCCAGCAGGGTGAAGCAGAATCATTTGAATTTTGAAATTAGCCTGGACAACTTCGTAATTTTGTGAGATTTTGTCTCAAAAAGGAAGAAGAACAAGGAGGGGAAGGAAGAGAAGGAAGAGAGGAGGAGGGAGGGAGGAAGGAAGGAAAGAAAAAGAAAATGAAAGAAAGAAAGGGAAAGGAGGAGAAAAAAGAAAAGAGGATGAAGAAGAGGAAAAGGAAGAACAGGAAAGAAAGAAAAGGAAAAGAAAAAGGAGGAGGTGGAGGAGGAGGAAAAAGGAGTGGCTTTCGTATCCCAGAAATAAACAAAAGCACAGACAAAATATTGTTAAGCCTTTTCTTTATAACTTTAAGTATTATTTTAGTTACTTTCTGTCATTTTATATGTTGTGCTTTTATAATAATTGAACTCACTGGTAAGTGCATAGCTAATTGTGCTGCTTGGAAGTTGGGCATGGTCTGAAGTGATGGGTGTTTGGGGCCATGGTCCAGAAAGGTGTATTCTTGGGCTTGACTATTCCTCTGTCTGCCTCATGGCCACTATGTGGTGGATGGTCTTCTTCCATTACCCTATTTTTGTTTTGGAGCCAGCAGTCCATAAACTGAATCCACTAAAATTGTGATCCTAAATAAATCTCTGTCCTTTAGCTTGTCGGTATTGAGCAGATGTATTGTTCCAGCCCCAGAAATGAGGCTACTACAATCATGGTGAATGTTCCATGAACTTGTGAAAATAATCTGTAGTAATTGGCCAGCTTACTTGATAAATACCAAGTATAAAAGATTGGTTGATAATGTTTCCATCCTCTAGATTCTTACTGACTTTTTTTTTAGTTATTCTAGCAATTATTAAGAATTGTAAAATCTTTAGTGATGACTGTGTATTTATTTTTGTATATAATTTTTCTAATATTTACAATGTTTAAAGTATCTGTATATCTACATTTAGAATTTTCTATTTTCCTAATACAGTGACCATTTTATAATTAAATATATATTTGATAATTTCTTAAGTACTCTGAGTTGTTTTTTGTTTGGCTTTCTGTGAGCATTTTCTTGTTCACATACCTTATTATTTTTGTTATTATTTGACTTGGTGGTTTATTTGTATTTGAAGAGTGTACTTCATAGAAAGTAGGTGGTTATTTCATGCATTTTAAAATTGATGAAACATCCTTTGAGGACTAATAGTCTGACCCCTTCATATTTAATATTAAAATTTATATGATCTGGTTTATGGTATGATGTTGCTTTTTTTTTCAGCTAATTTGTATCTTTCTGGTCCTATAATGCTCTTTGGGTTAATGCTTTTTTCTTTATGTTTTTGATTTTAATTCCTTGAGTGGCTTGAAGTTCAGATCATTATTTTTTAAAAAAAAATGAAAAAAATTAGAGAATTTCAAACAAAATAATAGGAGATTAATTCTGGTTAATATATTGCATATTATCTTCAATGTAGTTGTTCAGATTACATGACATAGGCATGAGAATGATGACCAAACAATAGAACAATGAAAACACAAAATGTTCTTTTGGGTGAACTAACAGTATATATAAATCTTTCCTTTTTTTTCTCTTTTTCCCTATCCCAGTTGTTCTTTCCTTTTGAGCAGTTTCTTTCCCTTTCATTTCCACAGTATCTATTGGACATTTTGGATGTTATTGACTGTGGATTTTAAAAGTTATTTCTCTTTGTTACTTTTTTACTTTTACTTTGTTACTTTTTCTAAATCAGATTCAAGTTGGGGAGGCGCTATTACCTATTTGAGTGTTTTAGTTGTGCCATGAGTTATCCTGTCATGTTATAAGATCTGGACTGAAATATTGTCTCTTCGTAATCTCCAGCCTGCTTGAATTTGGGTTCTCTGCCTTTGGACTTCAGTTGGCCTTGACTTTCCAGCATGCCTTCTTAGATTTTTGATCTTGTTATCCTTCATATGCATGTGAATAAATTCCTTAAAATGAATCTCAAAATCTGTAGATTCTGTTTCTCTGGATAACTGGATAACTGTGACTAATAGAGATTTTGCTACTGAGAATGATTCTGGGAGTGGAGTTTTAAGCATGAATTTTCTCATGTAGTTTTTGGAGAGTTTCTGAAACTGAATCTCTGATTAGATTTAACACATTAATTTCTTTTTTCCAGTGTTAAAGAGAATAAAGTCCATAACACATTTTGATAAGAAAGACATATGAAATACCAGACACTTACTAGATGAAAAGATATGTGTGGCTGTAATATTTTAGGATATTTTTACCATGTGGGGTACACAATGGTGTTATCTGAATGATCCTACCATCAATTGATAAAGTAGTAAAAGAAAAAAATGATCTTCAGGGATTTGAATTCCCATGTCAAGCCCAACATAAATAACCCAAAAGCTTCTATATACAGGACACTCTGAAAGAGACACTTACTTTGTATCCATAGAGCTGAGCTTATTTAAAGGTAAGTGCAGAATCTTACCCTATTTTCATTGAATTACAACACAACGTTTAGCTTTTAACCTCTAAGAATGTCAATTGGCAAAGTGGTACCATTGCTTTGCAAGCAAAAAAAAAATGCTAAAAATTGAAGTAGAGGGGTAAGGGGACCTGAATAAGGCTGCGAGTCTCAGTATCTGAATTTGGATGGCTCTTCCTTGCCAGTGGAAGGGATTTCCCAATCTTGCGTAGAAGAGACATCTTCACCCTACAAGAGGTTTTGCCGTCTTGAAGGAGATGAGCTTTGCTTTGCCTGAGGACAGTGAAATAAGTCATGGAATTTGCCTAAAAATTTCACAGATTGCTCTGAATCTGTTGGATTTTTTGTTAAGAAAGCAATGATTTTCTGTAGTATCCACCAATTTGAAAATCCTTTTCAATACTATTTCTTCAGTAGTTCTAAAATACCTATGACATTGCGTGAACCATTGTACCTTCTTCTATTACAAGCACCTGATTGGCAAATAACAATAGAGGTCCTCAAGTAGGTTTGAATTTAAAATAAATAATACCATGTTAGTATCATGTAAGTAATATATATATATGTGTAATTTATGAAATAAACATTTATTTGTAGGATATACTTATTATAAACAAGTAAAAGTACATATATGGGACATGCATATATGAGACTTCTATAATTTGGATATATTTATATTCATTTAAACAATTTATACATTATCTAATACATGAAACATTTATAGTAGGCTTGCCACTGTTAAGTATGTTATTTTCTTGCTGTTCCTCTTTGCTCAAAAATCACAAAATGCCTACTAGTCAGTGTTCTGCATCTCATCAACCACAAAACAAAACGTTTTTCTCTAAATGTGTACGTTTTATTCACATTAGTTAACAGATATCATATAATGCAGACTGACAAAACTTTGTCTTTACTTTTTTCTGATCACATGTCATAGTTAAACCATATGATTTTTTTTTGTACCAAGAATTGAACTCAGGTCCTCATGCTTGCCAGGAAGGTGCTATGCTGCTGAGCTATATACCTAGCTCAGTGTGATTTTAAACACATTTCCAGTCCCTACGGTGATCTTCACTTTCACCCATGACTACTGTCTTATATTGAGTTCTTATTGTCTCTTACCTGGCTTGCTTTAATAGATATCTACTGGTTTCTGTGGCTTCCACTTTCTAGTTCTTCAAACTATTTTCAGTGCAATGCTGTCTCCTCTAACCACTCCCATCAAAATCTTGATAACTTTATTCAAGTACATTTTGTTGTGGTGTTTGGGTGACAATGTCACTCCCCCATCATGTAGTTATTGGTGGAGACAGTCTGATAGAGCTTTTCCACCTGTTGTTTTGAGACCCTTTTGGACCTCAGGATCCTCTGTTAGAAGGTCAGCATGCACCAGCAGAGTGCAAATGGGAATGGAAGATTATGAATGCTTTGTGGTCCATGTCTGGAAGTAGTGTATATTTCCTGGCCATATAACCCAGTATTATAGGATTTGTTCACATATCACTAGGAAATATGCTCTAGTTGTGTACCAGGATGGAGATGTTTTAAAGAAAAACTTGTTGGTCTCTTCCATTGCCTGTCATTTTAGCAAGAAAAATATCCATTTTAACCTCTTTCCTACAGTTAAAACACAGTCAAGCCATTTTCCAAGAGGGATGGCCCAAGGTTCTTTCTAATTACTGCATCTGGTTCAAAATCTATTATATTTAGATAATGCAGATTTTAATTCTGTTTTTGGTACCATCTGTAGCTCATTCTAGGAACTAAAATAATCTTTGTTCCTGCCACCTCTCAACACACACACAGACACAGACACAGACACAGACACAGACACTCACAGACACACACATGTACATGCATATACACACACAATCCCTTCAAAAACTAAAACTCACATTTGGAATGTGTATTGTATGAGATTCTCAAATCATAATGCATAATGATTCAGAAATTAATTTTGATGCATATCATAAAATCCTTTATACCAAAAATAAAAGGAAGCCTTGATTATATACTGATTATATTTTACAGGAAGATTATTTTATGTGTAGCTTTATCTCATTCTATGTTCTTTATGGCCATTATTCACTGTGACTGTGACTAAAATGCATGTTCAGGGCATTCCTCTGCATAGTCATAGTTGTTACCTGATGAAGAGTAACATGAGAATTCTTCCTAGATTTTTGGTGTCCCAAAGAATTGGACAAGATACATAGAAAAGGCAGCAAAAGTATACATTTATTAAAACTGGAAAAGAAGTATGCTCTGTGGAGTACAGAGGGCTGGTGAAAAGGCTCGCAGTGATCCTGAGAATAAGAGAAAAGGGTCTTGTATTTTTGGTGAGGTCCCCTTCCCTCCCAGTGAGCTCTCCAGGCAGAGTTTTACAGCTCATGCTGAGTCATGTCCTCTGTGTTAACTGCACACGTCCTTTCCCATACATAATTCACTCTGGTATAATTGAACCTATGAGATGCAAACCTTATGAATGAGTATTTACTGAGTTGGGAGCCAAAGCTGACATTTGGACACCGAGGTGTTTTTGATCCTATGCCTGACATGAGGATTTCCCCGAGAACTTACTTATAGGCTATCATCTTTGATTCTGGTTATTATTTGGGAGTTAGAAATATGGGTTTCTAGGCAGAATCAGGACCAAGGAATGCCCTATTTCATAGCATTAAAGGACATTTATAGATAGGCTCTTGGTGGTACACATTTCATATCAAATGGTAAAAGTATTTTAGCGTAAGAATACAGTTGCATTGATAGTACACTTCCCTCAAATGCTTTTGGGTACTGATCTATCTGCTTCCAGCTAGGTCACATGCCAGAAAACACATCCAAAGTTATTTCTTTGACATAATTCTTAAACCTTATTATTACTGGTGTTCTCAGTTCCATTTCACATTAGTGGTGGCCTTGAGGCTGTCTGAGATAATAGACTTGATTGGAAAGACTAAATCCTTAATCACAATTTTACTGCCAGGGTCTTTTTCTCTTAAATATTTCTTGACTTCATTTTGTACCACTGGGATTCTAGAAGTATTTATTTTTCCTAGGCCTACAAATCTACGCAAATATAGATTATATCCTTTCATTTTTAATTTTGTTGGCAAATTTAACAATTTTTATACAAGCTTATCTTTTCTTCCTAATAATTATTGACCAACCAAGCCAAAGTCAATTGCTTAGTTTTGTGTACAGTGCCACTTAACTTCAAGGTACTAATGTCTATTTCTTAGGAAGCATTGCTAGCTATTGTGGCAGATAGACTCCCACAGTTCTTTACACACTAGGGGTTTAATTCCTGCTCATGAAAAGCCCAATACGGACTGTTTAAAACTCCACTCAGGCAAAAGGACCTGGACTGGCAGAGATTCTGACAGCTTCACCACATTTGGCAAGCAATTTTATTGCCTTTGCCAGTTTTCTTTCTGAAATGCAAATCTAATAATATGATTTTCCTTGTGGAAATCTTACTATGGTTGCTTATTACCTTGAAAATAAAATTCATGCTCCATAATATGTCATGTACAACTTCAATTTGAATTCTACCTCTTATACAAACTATAGGCCCAGTAACATAGAGCTTCTTAAATATCCCTGCATTTCAATCCTTTTTTTTTTCTATACTATATAACATTCTTCTTTGGAATTCTCTCTTTCTTCATGATCACTAGGTACCATCACATTCATTTACAGAATCAACTCAGCACTTAGACTTCATGAATGGCTTGTCCAAAGTCCACATCTGGCAAAATAGTTGAGTTTTCTTCCATATTCTCTTGAAGTCAGTTATGGCTTTGCATTTAGCATGATGCATTCAATGGATTTCTGTAATGTTTATTAACCTTATACAACTTCTATAATTATAGATTTTTAAAATACCTAGCACTCTGCTGGAAATTAGAGAAAAACAGAAATTTAAAAAATTAAGTTATTAGCATATATTTATCTGAGAACAGTTGGAAGAGAAAATCTTTGGGGGCCAGTGATTTGGCTCAGTGGCATAAGTGCCAGCCTGGCAAGTGCAAGGTTCTAAGTTTGATCCCCGGTACACCAAAAAAAAATCTTAGTTATGCATACCTAAATAATTGCTTAGAATTCAAATTAATATAAATTTTCTTTCAAATACTCTTTTCATACATGAAGTTCACAGCTTTCACTGCAAAGCTCATGTTGCTTAAACAAGAAGACAAACACTGACAAGACAACATGAAGATCTCTGAAATGTCTGTGTCTGGTGTTAACGGAGTAGAAGATGCACTCTGAATTCAGACTATATCCAGAGTGAGTGTTCAGAGGCCCAACTCTCCTGTCCAAGTCTAGTTATGCATTGTGCACTTTCACAGGGAGGGAGTCTCTGAACTTCCATTTTAGTACGTTGAAAATCCACTGGGCAGTGACAGTTGCAGTGCGTGAGTTAATATGTGAAATATCACTCATATCTACCAGCAGCACTGGAGATTTTTTGGAAGCTGACAAGTAATTCCAATTCCATTTGGGAATTAACAAAAAGTAGCTGCTAAATGGATGAATAATTAAATGGCAAATATAGACTTTTTGGATGCATATTTCTGGTTGTTCCTTTGAATGAGAGACCTAGTCCATAAATGCTTTATGCTTTGTGATATTTTTCTATGTTGATAGGTACAAGCTTTGTTTATTTCTCCATTTTGGGGAATACTTGATAAATAAAATATTTAGCTTCCTTGACAACCCTTCTTTATTAAAAGATATAAATACCCATAAGTGATTGTAGCTTATTCTTTTCAAATATATTCAGTATCCCCAGTGAACTTCTGTGAAGTAACTAAAATGAACCAGTCTTTATTGATGATATTTTGGATCATTTTTTGATTCACTTTTAATTATGATAACAAGCAGAGGAAACCTAGATGATTATAACATTAACTAATTAGAAATGTATATTTCCTACTCTTTAGAAAAATTACATTTATTTTTTGTATGTTTCAGTTGCATATGAATCATAATGTACTGGTGTTGGTGGTACATTCATTTATGTTCTTTGTAGTTTCCAAAACATTTCAATCTACAGTACATTACTTGGCATTTGGAATGAGGCAAGAAATATTTTCTCTTTATAAGTGAGAAAATAGTTAAGAAATGAAAATGATTTTTCTAAAATAGTACACAAAGTAAGTTGTTATATAAGGAATCAAAATCACAGCTTCTGATTCAAGGGCTTCAATATTTAAGTAAAGAAACAAAAGACCAAAAACTTCAAAAGCTCATAACTAGGAAGAGTCTCGTAGCTTCTCTCATTCCCTGAGGCTTCGAAGATGAGGAGAGTAAGTCCTGCCAATTCTAACTGTCTCATTTATTCAAAGAGATAGACTAGAAAGCTCAGAAATCTTTAGGGACCCACTCCAAAGGCACCGGATTTGGCACCAAAAGCATCCCTAAAGCACAGACTAGAGTAGGAGCAAGGAAAGACAAACATTTGCAGTGGCTGACTTTTATTTTAAAGCCGTTTTTATTATGATTTTATTAAAGTGTTTGCAGTAGTATCAAGGACCAGGACAAACTCAAACCGAGAGGCCTTGGGAATGGGGCTTATGGCAAGTTAAAGCTTGGCCTGTGAACACCAAAAGCATCTTCCTGTGTTGTAAAAATAATAAAATCAAGTCAGATGAGGCATTTGGGGATAATAAATCTAAGGTCTGTATCTCTGCCAAAAGATGCAATAGAAACAGTCATGTTTTTCCCAACTCTGCTGTTTTGTGTTGTTGCCAAATTCACCAGTGTAATGTCCATTAAAATAACATCTTTGGGAAAATATCACAGTGTCAAAGCTATCTATGAAAGGGAGAAAAACAGAAAGAAGAAAATGGTACTTGTCAGAATCTCTGAGTAACTGGGGAATCACGAATTTAAAAATCCATCAGAAGCAGTGCGTAAAAAGCAGAAAAAAAATTGATCACAGATCAAAATAAGTTTTATCATTGAATTTAATAACAATTGTAAGACAAAAGAATGAAATGGATAACTGCATCATTGATTTACGACCTTGTTATCTTAGTTTTTTACAGCAATGATTTAAACTACTATACTCTTTCTGAATTTCTGTATTTCAATGTTCTATGCATTGCTGAGACAACACTGATATGTACCTCTGATCTCCTCTGTGAAAATGCACCTTGCATTTGGACAAAGTTTAAGATTTTACTAATATCCAGTTTCTTTCACTATAACTAAATGTATCCTCTATTTTCCATGACATAAATTGTACTTTTGTCACATTATCTTGGCATACAAGATATTTTTGTCCTCTTAACTCTAACATTCCCCTGGATAGTAATCCTAGGTAGGTCAATTTCTAACTTCCTATTATGAAGCTGATGGATAAATGTTACAATCAAGGATTGCAGGGAGGACAATTATATACAGGACACAAAATTTAGAGTATTATTCTATGATGGTGACTCAGAGTTAAATACAAGAAAGTGCAAGAAATCTGTCCACAACACTAAAGACATAGAAAATCCAGCCGGGGGCCTGGATCCCACAGCAACGTTGTGCATAAGTCCAGCAGAATACCTAGAGCCCATGACAATGGCTCTCATTTGTCCAACCGGAGGCCTAGAACTCATGACAATGATTATTGCAAGTGTATCTTATGGATCTGTTGTGAGAGGGCCCATAGGTTAGGGGTGGAAGCTAGAAAGTCTATGCCACCGGGCTGGAGGATCTGTGCTAGTAGGTCGAGGGTTGTTTACTGGAGCCAAGAAGCAATGCTCAAAATAGGACCCAGGCGCCCCTGAAAAGTACCACAGCCATTCTCAGTGACATGGAGCTCCCTAGCTCCTCCAGTGATGGGAATAGTTGAGTACATGCCAGGAAGCCAGCGTGACAAGCTTCTCCTGAAGACTGAACAGCACACATCTTCCCCTCCAGAGCCAGGAAGTGATGCTCAGTGTAAGGAGCAGAACTCCCCCACAGTGAACCACAGCCACTCTTCATGATAAGGTCCCAAGCTCTTCTGATGATAATGGCCAAATTCATATCGGGGAATCCAGCATGACAAGCTCCTCCAGGAGAACCAATGGCTCCAAGCAATGACACTTGGGAGAACCTGCAATGCCTCTCTCTTCCTCTCCACATCTCCTTTTGTGCTGGCAACTTTCCTCTTGTGGGCCATCTCCACTCTGTACCATGCCAATTTAACTGAGCTGGTGTTAAGTTGACCATAAGTTTTAATCCATAGCCATGGATATATCCCCTTCCAAGTGAGATAGGAACAATGATGGGTAATTTTGTATCAAGTATACTTGGCCACATCATGGCCATGTATTAGGGCAGAATTATTCTGGGTGTTTCATAGCTTGCTAGCCCATCTTCGAGGTTTGGAGCTCACAGCTTCCATAACCTTATAAACCAATTTCTAATAAAAAATATTCCTGTATGTGTACATATTCCACAAATTTTATTTATCTGAATACTCTAAAATAGTATTTTAAAAAATCAATTTATTAATATTCATGAAAGGACAGTACTGTAATAACATGGAAAGACTTAAAAATGTACCTATATCATCCTATAATTTCCATAATTTACCTATAGCACTTTCATCTTAATCCATAGTAATGTAAGTTTATGAAATTATTATATTTATTGAAAGTTTGTATTATATTTAATGTTGTAGATATTTTAATTCCAACATTCAATATCTCACCATTAATAATTGTCATACTGTATAATTTTTCACAGAGTATTATAACTACTAGAATTTATTTGTAATAAATCTCTAGGTCAAAAACTTATATAATGCAGAAAATTAGCAATAAACATAAATACTATAATTTCAGTAAGTAGGAATTGGTAGGTTAAAATTATGAATATTTTTACTTCATAAAACTTAGAGTAAAACTGTTTAAACATAAAACTATCAGTAGTATATAAGTATTCATTATGTACAATGTAAATATCTATTAAATATTGTCATCTCTTAAATTCTTTAATCCTAACAATGAAATGTGTGTACAATATTATGAAAAAAACTACCAAAATTTCACAGTTGTCTTTTTATTTTTTATATTTAAATATTATATCGTTTACACTTTAAATTGGAGATTAGGAGTTGAAGCTGTCAGCTTGTGAGCTTAAACAATTGTGTTAAATGTTTTTATGCAGCTTCAATGATTTTTAAAATGATATTCCTCTCTAAGCAGTATTGCATTTGTATTTTATATATTCACATATCCTATTAGTTGGTAACTGTCTCTGTATCTGAGCTTTGATATCTTTTTTTAAATGTAAGATTATTTTTTTCTTCTTCTTCTTCTTTTTTAGATTCCAAGTAGCTGAGATTTTAAGACTGAAATGATTGATCCATATTAGTTTTGCCAGTTTATGGGTTTCACAAGGACATTTTCACATATACACCTATGCTGTTTGAATTAGGACCAGTTCTTCTATCCTTTCTTATCTTCAATTCCTCATTTTCCTTTCTCCATCCATAATAGTACTTCTTCTGCTTTTAGGTCATTTTATTAAAATTTTTGCATCAAATATTACATTTCATCAAATATGGTATTAGTGGAGAGAGGTTTAATTCGGATCATGGCTTTGGGAGAGTGCCTACATGGCTGCTGGCTGTAACAGGGAAATGGCGTGGTGGAAGCCACAGTAGAAGAAAATTGCTCACCAAGTTGCAGGCTGAAACAGAGAAGGGAGGATCTGGAGAGGGAAACATACCTTTCCAAAGGCTCACCCCTTCCCTAAGCCACCTCTTCCAACCACTGCCCAAAACCTAAAACCGCATTCAGGTATGAGCTCATCAGTGGATCAGCCCAGTACTGAAAATAGTGCCCCAGTGATCCGTCACCTTCCACACATGCTGCTGAGCATCAGACTTCAGGTGAACATTTAGATCTGAATCCTAACAAGTATTTAGTATGATTTCTGTTGCTTTCCATGACTTACTATCAATTAATTTCTGATAAATTGTTGTAAATGCTGTTAATACTGTTATTAGGGTTACACAGAGAATAAACAAAAAATGATTTGGAAAATAAGCAATCCAAAAGAAGCATTAAAAGCTAAAAAGTATAATTCTCAATAGTGATTAAAACTGGTTTGTGTTTACAAAAAACCTCTTTAAAATACACAATCATCAAATGTAAAAATAAACAGATAGAAATAGGATATTATAAATAGGCATTGTCTCTTTCCCCATGTAAACCCAAGACACAAGACTAGATCAGCAATGGGAATGATGAGAAAGATTTATACGATATGTGGATGAAAAATGTACTGAAATTATTACTTTTTATAGTTTTGTAGAATTACGACTTAGTTATTTAGAGAACTCTGATAGATTCACAGCTGTCGGTCATCTTGTGACACCCAGCTACACTGAATCAGCATGGCGCCGGGTGTGGAGGTTCCACCTGAGGATTGTTGCCAACAGTATAAAAAAGAACTGAAGAGGCAGAAGGGGTGTGTGTAGTTGGCTCTACTGTTGCTGCTGGCTCTCCTGGAGGAGTTTTCTGAGCTTCTTTCCTGATATGGACTTCATTGTGCTCATTGTCAGAGCAGCTCAGGACCTTGTTGTCACTGAGAATGGCTGTTTCACTTTGGAGGAACTCTGGTCCTTACATGGAGCATCGCTTCCAGCCTCTGGAGGGGAAGATGTGTTCTATTCCATCTCCAGGAGAAGTTTGTCATGCTAGCTTCCTGACATTAGTTCGGCTGTTCTAATTGTCCGAGGAGCTTGGAACCTCATTGTCACTGAAGATGGTTGTCATTCTTTTTGAGAGAGATCTGGTCCTTGCTTTTAATGTCGCTTACTGTCTCCAGTGCAGATGCCTCAGCTTACCTGTGCAGATCCTTCATCCCCCTGGCAGAGACTTTCTAGCTTCCACTGCCTTCCCAGCACAGATTTGTGAAACAGACTTGCATGAGACATTGTCGTGGGCTCTAGGCCTCCTGCTGGACTCATAGGGGACATTGTTATGGGCTCCAGTTATTCAGCTAGACTCACACAGGACATTGCCATGGGATGCAGGCCCTCAATTGAATTATTTGAGTCTTCAGCATGTGGACCGATTTCCTGCACATTTTTGTGTTTTACTTTTTGGGTGATTATTATAAAATAATTCTATAAATTATGTGTCCTATAAACCAAATTCACATGTGTAAATACCATATAGTCTCCCTAGTATGAGAGTAGGTAAGAGTATATAAGATTTTATGGTAATCATGATTTCCCATTTCATTGCTTTGAAGCCTTTCAATGTTTTCATTCATCAGTTGGAATGGTTTTATTCTGTTCTGTTTGACTTTATTATGCACGATGGTATGAACAGCTGTTCTGAAGAAAACAAAACATTATGGCAGCCATTGCTGATTTAATATCGTCTTCCTTTGAAGTCCTACCATGCTTCTACTCTACTATTACCATGGGTTCTATCATATTGCGTCTTATTGGGATTTTAATATATGTGAGTGTAAACAAATTTTTTATTGAAAATGAGATATTATAGTCGCCATTGATCATTCTCTGTTATTTGATTCAGAATGTCCTGTAGTTCTTTCATTCTTTTGAATGGTTTTATACTATTTTGGTATGTTTGATATTATTGTATTTGAAACTATGCTCAACTATAGCAGAGAAAGAGATATTTTGATAGCTACTGTTAATGTCCGGCTGTCTTGTTGTAAAGTGCTCTGTCACTTATGTTGTTCTGTTCTGATCTGCTCTGTTCTGCCCTCTTTCGTTTTATTCTCTTTAAAATAAAAAAAAAAATTATGTGTCCTATATTAAATCATTTTCCTTGCAAACTCTGACTACAGGGTTAGCCATTTGATGTTTGGATGTAATATCTTAAGAGTAGTAACATTTAGGTATTGTCATGATTGATGCTTAGGCATTGAAAAAAAGGAATAAATGCTGTTTCTTTGACAAGTAAAGACTAAATGTTGTGCTTATGTTTCACTTACAAGAAGGTTTGAAGTAATTCAAATAGAGATCTTTTTTTCTGAGAGACTTAGAACATTAACCAGGAAGCAGTTATATAATTTGAATAATGTAGACTTACAAACTGATTGTGCAGTACAGAGATAGGAAATGGGTATATAGACTTACAACTTTACCTAGATCCAAAATCACCACACACTGCACACTTACATCCTTTACCTCCAATGATTTATTTTATAAGCTTTAGTAATACATTCACAATAAAGATAGCTGGTAACTCATGTCTTTTATTTTTTAGTACTTCATTTTTTTGTTTATCAGAGAACAAAATTGGTTTTTTGAAATAATAGGCTAGCAGAACAATTTTATTTTTAGTTGGAGAAATTTTTATGAAATTATAGAAACACTGATATCAACATTAGAGTATGATACTTGAAATAAAAACTATTCAAACATTCATTGAATGTCTTTGAAATGTGAACAAAATAAATAAAACAGAAAAATTAAACAGAAAATCTTTGAACTTTTTGAAGTCATATTTTAAATTTAGTGAAAGGAATGAAAAATAATGGTTGATTTCTTGATCTTGTCTATTCTTTCTGGAGTGAGATGAAATCTCAGTATTGTTTTAATTTGCATTTATCTAATGACTAATGGTGCTGAACATTTTTTCATATATTTGTTTTCCATTTGTATTTCCTCATCTGAGAAGTGTGCATTCATTTCAGATGATCATTTTTGGATTGGGTCTTTGAATTTTGGGGGCCTGAATTTTTTAATTCTTTATATGTTCTAGATAAAAGTCTTTTGAGGGATAGTTGGCAAAGATATTTTCCCAATTCATTTTTCTTTTCACTCTGTTGGAGATTTCTTTTGACATGCAAAATCTTTTTAATAAGACAAGATCCCAGTTGTTGATTATGGGAAGTATTTCCCATGCAGTTTGATTTTTGTTCATGGATTCTCTGCCTACCCTTATGTCGTCAAGATTTCTACTTACTTTGTCTTGCAGATTCTACTTCTGAGCGTTTCCCCAGAAGAATTTAAAACATCATGCCACAGTGATATATGTGCACCCATGTTTGTAGCAGCATGGTTTATAATAGTCAAATATTGGAAACAATCCAGGTGCCCATCAACTGAGAAATGGATAAAAAAGGTGTGGTATTTTTCTACATTGGATTATTACTCAGCTATAAAGAAAGATTGCATTGGGGCTTTTATAAGTAAATGGAAATGACTTGAGATAATACCCTTTAGTGAAATAAATCAAGCTCACATGTATAAATACTGTATTGGCCCCCTAGTATAAGAAACTAAGAGCAAATAGTACCCAAAATCTACAATAAATACTGTGTAAGGGTGAGAAATTGCTCAAAAAGGAAAAGTAGCTGGAATAGGGAAAGGAGGAAAGAAGGAAGGGAAAAGGAAAAAGACATGATTTTTTTGTGTGTATGTGTATATATATATATATAAAATATGAAAGCTAAGATGACTATACTACTAATTCTATTAGTTCTTGGAAAGAACAGTTAATATTCATATGATCAGATCCATGCTGTGTGTCTGTAGCTGGTAATCTAAACAACCATTTTGAAGGTAACAATACACAATGTTAAAACCATTTTAAATTTGTATCATCTTGTTTTGAAAACTTGTACTGTTATTGTTTTGGATTTGTTGTTGTTTATATCTTTTGCTTTTTATTTTTTTCTTTCTGTGGCTTTTTCACTTAAATACAGTTTTAAAAAATGAAAAAGAATAAATTATGAAATAAAACTAATTAGTATGTCTTTATCTTTAAATTAATAAGAATTATTTCCTGGTATATTATTTTACAATTACATTTTATTTATATTTTTATCTATTAAATCTTCATTACTAGGGTTTACTCAATCTCTAAAATCTGAAATATATGGAAAGTAAAATTCAGAATCTAAAATATGATGCTTGTTATTTTAATTCATTTTAATGGAAACTTACAGAATATATTTGTTTCTGATGTACAAGCAATGCATTTTTCATGTTATTTATTAGATATTTTTATATTTTTAGCTATGACATTGCAAAACCGACTGTTACATTTTACAGGAAACTGATGCTTTGCATTTATCATTGTGTCAATCACTAGAGATTATTTATTATTCTTGTTTCTTGAACATACTTTTGTTTACTAATTTTCCCTGGGAATTAGATCTCCAGGTTTCAATCTGTAGCTTAGGAAGCTAGAATTTCTTTTCATTAGTGATACAATAATAAATTTGTAATTAGTGAAATCATTGTCATACTGCATAATCGGCTCCTTGAACACATACACTGTAGTAAGAAGAATGATTTTTAGAAAATCCTTGACACTAACATAACAGTCCCTTTAAAGTCTTGATTAACTTTAAAACAATAATACAGTATCATTTCACTTTTATAAATTAGCAGACAAATTGGAGATATATCAAATAGTGTTTCTGTATCTTACAGAAGGGAAGAATGCTTAATTAAAATAATATAATGCTGGCAACATTAATTTCTTATTGTGGAGATTTAACAGCTTGCTTTGGAATGTGAGTCCAAAATTATAGTTCAGCAGTTTTATGTTAAATGTTTCAAAGAACGCCATCCGGCCCCTGGGCACTGCATGACATGCAGCAGTATCAGAAACAATTGATGTGTGTAATGACAATAGAGAGCTTCCATTCCAGATGAGCTGACCCACCCTGATTCTACCCCGTGCTCCCGTTTGGTCAGCAGGTAACTTTCACCATCTGTTTCTCTGGTAACATCTGAATCCTTTCTCTTTTTGTGGTGAAACAGCTCTAATAGGAAATACAGCTTGTAGGTCATGGTGGATTGTAAGCATGTCTGTAAAATGTGTAAGACTAATATTATCTTAGAATATATTTTCTTTTGGTTGCACAAGAAAAGTTTTTATCCTGAGCATAATCAGACCAAGGCATGTACATTTTTAATAGGGACCATAAATATAATTACAGAGATTGCTGTAATTTGCTGTTTGTATTATTAACATTCTTATTATGATATAATAATCATTCTTTTTAGCTAAGTACTTTGCATGATTACTAAAATGGCCATGGAAACTATACAGCCTTTAGGAAAACTGTATGCTTCATTGAACAAAAACGTAGATATAATTTTTACAATGTTCTTGTTTTTCTTGCCACATAAACAAAATCTACATTGAGGATTTTTATATTTTATTAATTTTTTAAAACCCTTATGAAGTAGAAAATGATAACAGCAATCACTGCAAAGAGAAATTCATTGGTTCTGGCATTAGGTTTATAATAATGGACAATTCTTTAGGCTTTGACAGGAAAAACATTTTACTTGACCTAACTCTTTAAAAATATACTCTTTGATTTTGATAAAGGAAAGTTCCTAACCACTCATGGTTTTCAGCCTTCTGGATCAGTTAAGGAAATGGTTTTTAGCTGAGTCCCCGCCATCCATGAAGCCCAACCAAAGTTCATGCCTGACCTGCCTCACACTGACAGGCCTCTGTAAACCACAAGGTTGTACCAAACACTTCCGTTGTGATATAACATCCACTTACAGAGGCCTGCTGCACAAGTAAAATGTTACTTTACAGAAAATTTTTGCCTTTATTTCTGGGTATTTCCTACTATCATTTTCTTGGATCCAGTCACTGTACTTTCCTAGCTGGTCCTCAGCCTCCTTCCTCAGTATTTGCAGTTTCTTCTGCCTGCATGATTCTTACATCAGAGGCTTTTGTGCTTGGCTCCACAATCGTCTTCAGTTTCCTGATCCAGCATAACCTCAGCCAGGCTTCCTTTGGCCACTAAATGTGTGACAGCGTCTGCCCACAGGACAGTGGCTCTCTCTTTACCCTGCTCTAATTTCCCTAAAGACATTCCCAAGCATTTCGTGTGACTTTATTCATTTGTTTATTTTATTGTCCCTCCAAGAAAATAAATCCCACGAGGTACAACGTGTGGTGAGTTATTTGCAGTACAATCTTCAGATGCTAAAATAATGGTAGCACATAGAAGACTTGCAAAAATAATTATTTCATAAAGGACTTAATTCAATAACTAATCAGTAACTTCTTTGCACAAACGTTATGCCTAATGAAGGTTTTGAGAGACAGTGTTGAATACATTCTTAGATGAAAATTATTTTCTTGAGGTAAGTTTCTATATTAGTTATATGCCAATATATTAAGTAAACCTTCTTTACTGCTTTTCCATTAAGAAACTGTTGAATTAAAAAAATTTCTAAGGTTGTTTTTAAATTTCATATTAAGATTTGTAAGTTACCTACCTACAAAATAAAGTTTCAATTTACATCTTTCTCTAAAACTTCTTTTTATAACTGACAACTTCTCTTCCTAATTTATGCCCTTCCAACTGCACTCTAAACGTGTGGCATAACTTTTCTTTGTACTAAAAATGTTGTTCACTGCTTCTCATCTGCTCCTATTCATAATAGAAAGTTATGGCACATACCTCTTCTCAGTGAGACTTGACTGTATTAGACCAATTCACAGTAATTACAATGGAGAGTTTGCTGATTAGTTAATTAAATCTCATTTATAATGAACAAATAAACTGAGACTAAAAGACATTGCTCTGTGCTCAGAGTCTTTAGCCAGTTGATAAATTTGGCTTGTGTTCCAATTTAGAGATATTCTGCCTAGACTCAGAGATTATACATTCCTTTGTATTGTTAATTGTATTTTATTTTTAATTCCAAGTAAGCACCAATCTGAAATGAAAGCTCCCTATTGTAAGAGCTAGGATTTCATACCTACAGATAAACTAAAGCATTTTCATTTTTTCAACATATCTGATGCCTTTAAATTTTTTTAAAAAATGCAACATTTCTTATTAAAAGGACCTAGATTTTTATGTCACAAGTTAAAAATATTATAATTGACTTTAGAAAAATATTACATATCCTATATGTGCACGTATATGTTGCCATTTAAGTTTTTTCTAAGCAACTTAGATCTTTACATTTTTAAACAATTTTAGAAATATTTTAATTTCAACCTTCCTTGTTTCTAAGATTTGTAGAGTATTTCATTTCATAGTAGTATTGCTCATTTAAGCACGTAAGTGTCTCTCCATAGACTCTTTAGGTAGTTCTATTTTGTTTTGTTATTCCCAATAATAATGTGATGAATAGAATATTTATATGTAAACATTTCACACACATCTCATATGTATAAGTGTTATTTCATAAATTTGTGGGCCATTGATGCTTTTCTTTGAACTGCATGTTCTTGTCTTCGGATGACTTTTATTGATTTAATGACTCTTTCCTTTTAAAATTTGTATGGGCTCTTTGTAAATTGAAGGTAGTACCTTGGTGTCAATTGTTGTAAATATGTTTTGCCAGTTGTTATTGGTAATCACTTCTTGAAATTTGAGACAATTGATGAAAATAAAATTATGAAAGCTATTCAAATTAAATGACTATCACAGATGATTATTCAGCACAGTGCATCCAAGAAAAAGATACCCAATTTAATATTTCAAGAAGCATTAATTAGCTTATTTTTAAAGAAAAAGGGTAACTAGTATAATAATGTTACCTTTCATTTGGCATAAATAATATTAATAGCTTCAAAAACTATTCATGTATAATTTAGATACTATGATGTCATGGAAGATTTCTTCTTCTCAGTTCCTGGTTATCTTGTAAAAATAGTTGCTTTGGGGCTAAGAATTTAGCTCAGCGACACAAGCACTTGCCTACCAAGTGCAAGGTCCTAAGTTCGATCCCCAGTACAAAAAAAGAAAAAATGAAAGAAAGGAAAAATAGTTGCTTCTGGTAATATGCATATTCTGCAAATTTTAAATGAAAGTTAAATAAATTATATGTTGAGAAATAATGTTGAGGAAAGAATAATAATGATTACATTGACAAGTTATTCAGAACATGTTCCAAGTAGAATGTAGCCCTCTCTCTCTTCCCAATTATTTCTACCTACAGAGATATTGTTTAATTGATTTTTGGAAGCATTATTTATAAACAGTTGTCTCTACATACATACAAAATCTTTTTGTTAAATTCAATAACAAAAATTTTTTTAATATGTTCTTCAACACAATTTAACCTAGGATATATCAAATTTTACCAAATAGAGTGGACTTTTCCCCCACACCAGATATATTTCTGGGTCTTTTGATGTGTCTGTGTAAATATGCATATATATATATATATATATATATTTTATGTAGTTGTATGTATGTGTTTCTATAATTATAAATACTGGAGGGAGAGAGAAAAAGAGTGAAAATTCTACTTATATTTGGTACATTTTCTATAATCTGAAAATCTTCCAAGGACAATATTAGTGAAACTGATTTTTAAAAATATAGAGGGTCTGGAATAAGTCCCTGTCTCTATTGTCAACTAACTTTCTGATGGCAGTGACATAAAAATTCTGTGTCTCATAGATTTGTTTTCTATTGCTATGGCTGAATACCTTAAGCTGGATAATTCATAAACAATTCATTCAGGGTTACTCAACTCCTGGTCCGAAGGGTTGGATGCCCAATTTGAGGGCCTTCTAGGGGATTCCTTGATGAAAGTCCTGATCAGTGCAAGGCGTAACATGGTCAGAAGGGTATAGTCAACAGACAGAGTCAAGCTGGATTTTATAAGCGACACACTGTTGAGGTAACACATTCACCCATTAACCCATGAAGGGACCAACCCATTCAGAAGGGCAGAACACTCATTGCCTAGTTACCTCTTAAGGGTCCCACCTGTCCCCACATCTTAATACGTCCCAGTGTGAATTAAAGTTCCATATAAATTTTTGTTCAGATACACAAATTGTAGAACCTTGGTTACTTATTTATAAAACATGAATCATAGTACTGTCCATCTTATAATATGTTGTGAGGATAAAATGAATTAATATGTATAAAGATTTCCAAAGAATGCTTGACACAAATGCTTAGTGCATATCTGATTGAATTACGACTATTAGTATTCCATCTTAAACCTGCAAAGAGGAAAATTTTTCCCATTTCCTGGCAGCCAGCAATTCTTCTGCTTTATTTGGAGTTCAGAAGTGAGCTGGATTTTACAATAAGGCAAACAGTGACCGTGAAGAAGAACATATCAATTAGTATCATGGCAGCTGGAAAGCCTGAACACAATTTTTGTCCAGAGAAGAAACACTGGGCACATTGGAGGGCTGGCAGTAAGGTGACAAAGGTAGGCTGGTATCAAACTATGACTGATATAATTGGCATATCAAAAAGTTAAGCATCCCAGCCCTGGGCCAGTTTTTAGAGTATTCCCTTTGATAATGACTTTCTTTCTGAACATTGTTTTGATTGGATATTATACATTTTTAAAATTTACTTTCAGTTCTTAAGTCAAGCATATAATAGACATCGTTGGAGCTTGTGAGGACTGAATTAAATAATTCAGCAGAATCCCACTATATATAAATAGTCTACAAATGATAGGTTTTTATTAATATTATCAATTATTTTTCTGATCATCATACTTATGATTTTTATTACAATAAAGAAAGGAAAACCATAAATGGTCAAAACTTCATATATTTTTAAAGACCCAAGGACAAAAATAAGGTGAACAAGATCTGGTAAACAAAATAATTCTAACACTTTGATATTGAATGTTAAATTGCATACCAACTATTTTCCCAATAAACTTTACTCAAGAAATTGCATGAAAGATGCTTAACATGGAGTAACAGAAAAAGCTAGAAGGAATAGCATCCAAGTGAATAAGATATCACATCAGCACCCTGACCATTTCACAGCCTGAAGACAACTGTGATGTAGCCAACACAGGGCAAGCACAGTTTGCCAAGGAGCCAGATGCTATTGCTGGAAAGAAAATTTTCTCAGCTCAGCATCTGGTTCTTCTAAATGCAATCCAGACAGCACAAGGACACACAGAATTTTTTAGAAATGGATGCAGAATATTTACCTAAACATTGCATATGCCATAAAAGCTAATATTTGGAATGTATTTCCTTAATTTAAAAACTCATACCAGATTGATATAGGGGAATGAAACTCCCGATATACTATATGTCTGGTACAAACTCCTGTTCTCTAAAATGAAGAATGAATTTTAGGAACAATGGAGGTTAAGAGCAGAATATACTTATTGAGAGAAATAAAGCTTCTGTCCAAGAGGGAGACAGAAGAGGTCTTGAGCGGGTTGCCAAAGACTCTGTCTTTTCCAGGGATTTTTACAGAGTAAAATCATGGGGCGAGACATGTTCAAGGCGGGGTAAACTGGGAACTCACAAGGCAGCAGGCATAGGGTGGGACAGAATTATGGTTAACCAATGAGATTAATTATTCAGGTAAAATTGATTAAATCGGGGACAAATGGGGAAACAAGTCATGCAGAAAGCTGACATTCTTAGGGAGCAGTGACTCCCTAAAATACTGACTTCTGACTTCCTGAGGTGACAGAGAACTATTTAGAACAGTCCTTAGGATATTTATGCATTTGTTTGATCATTTCTCTTCCAGCCTGGCCCACAGCAGGAGTCTATCTTCTGGGCTTCTGCACTGGTTCCTTCCAGACTCAGCCGTGTCTCACTGCCTAAAATATTTCTAGCTAACTCAACTGCCTGTAACAAGATGATTTCTACTCAACATTTCTTCCTGTCAGTGACCACATCTATGAAGATATTTACAGATAAGAAAAGTGGTGGTGTCATTTTTTATACTTCTGATTTGAGGGAAAGGAAGAGTCTATTAGACCATATGTGCTTCATATAACCTCCTTAAAAGGAACTATTGCTTTTGCCCTCTGGTATCCATTGAAAGATGTAAGACTTACAGACTTTGTAATGCTAGGTGTTTCCCTTAATATAAATAGTCTTCATAAGGATGAAAACTTGTATACTGAAAAACATGCATTAAATCAGAAATTAAATGGCCGAAGGATGAATTAATATTAAAATATGACAAAATAATGTGTTTATCGAAATTTAAGAGCCTTATTTTTTGGGAAAGTTTCTAATTAGATAAGAATACATTGGATAAGAATAAAGTATGTATGAAAAATATGTATTTTCATTTTTAACAAAATGCATTTTGTTGTACAAAATTTAAGTAAAAATATTCTACAAAATTATTTATTCATCTAGAACTATGAAAATTGTTATATACCTACCCCTTGGATGAATAATTTTTAAACTTAGTTTTAAAATATAACTCAGTAAAGAAAGCATAAGATTTAATTTTCTAACTACATGTATCTGATATTAGATAAATTAAAGTTCAGGAGACTCCATATTAAATAATAAAATGTAATCCAATAATTCTTAGTTAATGTCCTATTATGTTCAAAGCATTCAGAAATTGCTGGAACCACTTCAAAGACAAAAGATGAACTTTTTTTCCATTCAGCAGTTCACTGTTTTTGGAGTGAGGTACGCTACAATAATACTGACTTATTTTGTTTTTGTTCATCCTTCTATATCTGCCAGATCAATTTTCTTTTCATTTTTAATTGTCATAATTCCACTTTATAATAATAAAAGTAGGTTCAGTGAAAACATTTATACTGAATACTGTGGCTATTTTTCTACTTGTGAAATCAAATGTATACTGGGCATTAGGAGTCATTTTTTAAAATGCTCTTTTTAAATGAAAGAAAACATTTCACTTGTGGGACTCTCTCCAAATCCTTTGCTTTCTGTTGAATCAATAGCTCTACTTGCAAACTCTTTAGGGTTTTAAAAGTTGCCAAAGAGATCTTGAATTAGATTACTTGAATTAACAGCTTTGTTGCTACCTTATATTCATCTTTCTCCTTTTGTTGGATAGAAATTTCCCCATAGTGTCTGGCTAGCTCATCTCTTCACTTTATTTATGAGCCAAATCTATAAGACTCACAGTAAAGCTATACACCATAGCCAGGTATTTTCTTGGTTATGCTCAAAGTAATGTCCATGTTTCCTTGGGCATCCATCAATGCATATGTTGGCATTCACAAAGAATTTCTGTTATTGAAAAACAGAAAAGATGAAGAAAAACAGAGAAATGGAATTCATCAATTTAAATTTAAATTTAAATTGAAATTGAAATTCATCAATTTAAATTTAAATTTAAATTTAAATTGAAATTCATCAATTTAAATTATATTGAAAAATCTGTGGAGGTGATGGGGGCACTGTAAAATGGCAGAACAGGTACAGAGATAAAGACCCAGCTTAACGGCATTGGCAAAAGGAGTAGCTTTGTGTTTGCACTGAGAGATCAGTTTATAGCTGCATCTGGAAACTGGGGGTCAGCCTGGGCTGAGCCCTGCTCTGAGCTGTGTGGTTGTCTTTACCAGGATCTTGTCTGAGATTTCAGACGGATCCATAGACAGAACATCAAAGTCAGAAAGTACTAGTTTTTAGAGGCATGTTTATTGAAGAACAGGGGACACTCTAAACAAGGTTAACTTTGGCAAGTAAGGATAGTACACGTGGGGGAGGTTTTAAGCAGTTAGAGCGATAGCAACTATTGGTGGAGAAATCACACCTCCCAAAACAGAGGACATCGGAGCCCAAAGACGGCAAATGCCTGTTTTAGGTATAGTACACTTGGGACAGATCGAAGCAGGCAGTTTGGTAAGGGCTGAGTCCTGGAGACAGTTGAGATGCTTTATTGGAGAGGACAGTGCACTTGGGAGGCTTCCAAGTGGACTAGTCAGAAGTGGCACTGCCAGTAGAGAAAGTCTACCCTTAACAAGGGATGGGAACTGCTGTGAACTCAAATCTGCGGCTCTTTTGTTTTTCTAGAATTTCAGAGATCGGCTTTCTAATCAACTGAAAATCTCTACCCTCTCAGCAGGAACAGGAGTTTTTCAGTTTATATGAGCCTACTCTGAGCCAGCACGGTGGCACAAAGTCATGGAAGGAAAACAAACAAACAAATAATAACAAAAAATGCAAGTGAAGGTGAATGATACCTAATTTTGTTGACAGGGTCCCCACATTTTAAAATGGGGCTTGTGGTCCAAGGTTTGTTTCTGTGGGATCCAAATACCCAAGACTGGATTAGAGAGTAAGACTCGCGAATGGACATAAAATGCTCCTCTCAGGAAGGTGGGGATCACAACTCTGGAATTCAAGACTATGAACTTCCTTAGAGATTTCTTCTAGGGCCCTCTAGCCAATTTCCCAAATCAGCTCATTTCCATCAACCTCTGGCATTTTTAGCAGTTGGGTATTTGGTAAATCACACAGACCCCCAGTCTTCTGTCTCTTCATTGGCTTTGGTAAAAGTCACAAAGTACAACTGGGAGGATAATGACTACAAACTCCAAAAAGTTAGTAATTGCTTCCTGAAGCCATGTGGAGTCCTCAATCCATCCTATGTGAGGAGCAGCCAAGAAACTGTAGAGAGTTAATAGTGGCTGTTTTGGGCCTGCTAGAGGGGTGTCATTGCAGAACTAAGTTTTCTATGGGTTTGTTAACTACTCTGTTTCTCTGGAGAGAAAATGCTTTCTCTTAACTGTTCACCCACTTGCTGGCTTCCATTATTTACTACTATCACTTGAAGACAATAGCTCTTAACTCATCATTGTAAACAGCTGTCTTCCACAGTGTTATCTTTTTCTTATTGTTTGATTATCATATGTGAGAAATTGCTGCTCCGAGTTTTACATATAAACAACCTCCTAAAGATCAATTGTAAATCTTCAATACAATAAAAATTATTTATCATCTAACTCTTCATTAAGAGAGAGAAAATTATTTAAGACCATACAATATTTCCTCAGTAGACAAAGCTAAGCAGCTATTTGGTAACATCTAGCAATGGGTAATTGAATGCATGGAGTTTACATATAGGATTAAACAGCTGTATTCATATTTTAGTGCAAAAGATTATGTTTCAGGAAAGGAGCCTTCAATTGCCATCTATTCATTTCTAGGCAGTAGTAATCCAGGTATCATGAAATGAAAATGTTATTAACTTTAAACAATTCAGGTAAAAATTTTATAAGCTAGTTTACACAGGTACTTAAAAAGCTACGATTAAAAGCAGCTAGTCAATCTTTAAAAAATTCATCTAAATAACACATAAAATATACTTCATCTGGTGCATTTTAATTTATCAGTTTAATCAACTTTGGTATGCATGTTGCCAATTCTTTTGCCTTTAAACAAAAATATATGGCAGTCGATCAGAAAGAATATGTTTTCTCTGTGACTTTGAAACTACACCAATCTTGCTGCAGTTGTGTTCCTGCGAAAGATGACTTTCACAACAGGAAATCAGGCCAATTTAAAGTCCAGGCACCAAGCAATTTGAGAACCACCAGCTTTATGCAGTAATATAATTATTCCCTCCGAGGCTCTTAATTGTATTCATCACACCATGATTTCTGCACAAATTAAGCATGCATTTACTGCTATATATAATTTGCTTTGCAGTTAACATTCTGGAAACAAATTTTAAGGAAATAGAATTTTGGACTTATTCATCCCCTGAAATCACAAGTTCGAAATGCTCTATGTACTTTAAGGTCATATTTTCTTCATTTTATCCTCTAAATAAATGAGATATCATACTGTTTGAGAGAGTAAATATCTGGAGCTGGATCCATATCTATCTATCTATCTATCTATCTATAGATGTAATTACTCTCACAGTTTTAGAGATCCTCATTATAATATTTCCTCAATGCATATAATTTTTTCTGGAAAGAATTCTGAGCTAAATCCAAGATATATATGAATTTACTATCAAAAACTGAAAGTATGCTTAATATCAAGTGTCAATTACCTATGAAATTGATTGCATATATTTAGAATAGAAATAAAATAATAAAACTGATCCAATGAATGTACACAGGCAGTCTCTCTGTCTTATAATTCCACAGTATGTTTCACCTGATGTACTAAGAAAATGAATTTATGTGTTTGTGAGAGAGTTAAGCTGCCTTTTTTATTTCATTTATAGTAAGTGATGCGGTTGGATTCTTACAATGTTTGTTGCTCACAGATATTGTTACAGTCTACTTTTTAATCTGTGTTAAAGCCATTAACTTCTGATCTTTATATAATACTCTTACTTTATTGAATGTGCTAGTTTGTAAGTTCCATGAAGGCAACAATTTTTTATCTTTGTATCTACCCACACATTGACTCATCTATTATTTATTTTCCGTACCTGTGTCTATCTACCTTTACTTCTATACTACCAGTACTCCAAATAGAGTCTACAAGATAGTAGGCATTCAGTAAATAGTTGTTGAATGAAATACTAGTAAACATCCCATGTTAATACTATCTCATTAGATGACTTACAAATTTCCAGAGGCAGTCAGCCTAGTAATCTGCATTCGTTAAGTCATTCATTCAACAAATCTTTGTGAACTTCATAGGTCAAAGAACAGATAAAAAGGAGTATTTAGTCTTGGCTTTCATATACTGTAGTGGTTTAAATCATAGGCATCCACATAAATTGTTAAAATATCTAATACTTTGTTCCTTTTTGTTTGTTCTTTGTTTTTTGAGATAGGGTCTTGCATATCTCAGACTGACCTTGAACTCACTATGCAATCCAGGGTGGCCTTGATTCTCCTGACTCTGCCTCCTGAGTGGTGTGATTACAGGCATGAGACACCACATCTGGCTCCAGTTTGCTAATTTGTAAAAGGAGTTCATATATAATTGCTAGGATATAATGAAATGCTGCATGTATAATTCAGCGCAAATAAGTCTAACAGAGACTAAAGACTTGGTAGATGGTAGAAAAATTTCTGTCTTTTAGATATTTTTATTTAATATCTTACATATAAAAGGTGAAGAACAGAAATGCTGGAAGATTGATTTTTTTCGTAGTTCCCAGCACCATTAGATCATAGGGTAATAGAAAAGGAAGAGAATGTCCTAACTGCAAATGCTGCTCTAAGAACATCCACAAAGAAGGGCTTAATTCATAGAGAAGTGACAGAGCTAGGAAGTCACTAGGGGCCAAAAGGAATGGGCTGAGGCTTCTTCTGAGGGTGACCAGCAAACCTTGAGAACAAAATACAAACAAAACAAAATAGAAAATAGCTTTGAATCTTCTCTGACAGATTAAAAGATAAAATTCAGTGACAAGTTACAGAGTTTTAAAATGTGTCATTAATGCTAGTTTGACATTATGGAAAATTGTAGAATGGTAGTTGCAAGAGAATAATGGAAAATGTGGGAAACCCCAAAGAACTGCATAATTAATGGAGAGCAGCTGAGTTTACTCATGAACACTGATGATGAAGAAAAAGTAATCCACAATAAAAATACAGATATGTAACTGAGTAATTATGTCATGAACTCAGCTAGGGAGTATAGAATGATAAATAAATAACCCTCAACCACATTTTGAATGTATTTTAGGCAAAAAATTAAGCTACACAATTATTAGGGACTATATTGTCTTCCATTTACTATTTTCTCACCTGAAATTAATGTAAGTTTTATTTCGCTGATAAATTTAGTCTACCTAGTGATCCATTCGACATTCAAGATTAAAAACTATTAGTTTTTTCTCTACTGCTGTCTGTATAAAAATCAATTTGTAATTTAAGCAATTATTTGTATTAATTTACAGAAAATACTTATGCAGGTATGTCAGGATCAGGAAGTTCAAAAGTATAGGTTAACATCAAAATAACAAATTATTAAAACTATACTTTCTTATCTGTAACATGCTGTTTTTATATTAATCCTTGAAAGTTGAGTGTTAGAATAATTGATTTCCTGTATATGCATTTGATTGCAATATTTGCTACCACTGTACTGAGCTGAATATTGAATTGGCATTTCGCAAAACCTTTCATTTGCAGATTGTAGGCTTTTAAAGTCTATGCTTCCATCTGTCAACTTCAAGTTCATCCAGTCTATATCCTTTTTGAGTGGTGTTAAAACAACTTCATTAGATAGGGATGTATACTGTACAAATGTTAATTATGTATTTGACCTTGTTAATAACATGGCAATGCTACAATTTTGATTTGCTTTAAAAAACTATAGATATGAAAAATTATACAGAAGGATATAGAAAAGAATCATTCTTTGTAAACCTATCTAAATATGTAAGCATAAAACATTCCTAGCATGTTACTAATTTACTAATCTTAATTTTTGTTGAAGCAATAACATTCATGATACCTTGTTAATTTTTAAAAATAATTTCATATACTATCATTCTTCTGTGCTAATTAAGGAAAAATGTAATATAAGAGCATGGTGTTGTTTCAAGATATCACAGAAATAATTTAATGTGTCTTATTAAGTAGAATTAATTTCATAGATGCTGCTTTTATACAGAAAAGGATAAGCCTTAAACCCATAAGGATAATGAAACCAATTATCATGGTTGCATCTTAATCTTAAAGTACAGCAGTCAATACATGCTTCAGACTTCTGAATTTATGCTATTTATGTGTATTGCCAAATAGTGATATGATAAAGAAGCAAGAATGGGGGAAGAGTGATTAAAAACCAGTAGATAGCAATAATGCTAGTAAGAAAGCAATCAACTGATCAAGTGAAATGGATTCACTAGTGTTTTATAAGCCAAGTTATTCTAACAAGATCACATTTTCAGAGAATCAAATACCCATACATATGGTAAAATCTGGTTTTTTATTGTAGTTATGATGCTCTGGCTTTTTAAAATGACCAGTGCAAGTTAGAAGCAAATGCACAAAAAGTTTTCAAGAGAATTGGTTGTCTGAAACAGGAGAAATAGAATTAACACAGGAAAAACAACAGTATTCTACAGAAATATCAAGAGAACATATTCCTGACAGAGCATACTGCATAAAAGGAGCATTTATTCTCATGAGTATTCACACCCTTTTGCTCCATATGCAAGTATATTATAGCAAGAGCTTCTTGATCCTTCTTAGCATAGTAAGCAGCAGTTCAAGGTAAGTCCTGAGAAGAAAACTCTTAACACCACATGTGGCACTGAGGAAAAAGAATGGTTGAGAAAGAGAAATACATTTTCCTATGTGGCAAGTGTCTGTGTATACTATCCCCTAGTGATTCAGTTTGAGACAGTATAATTCGGGGTAGCTGGCATACTCCCGGTTTACTGGAAAAGGTGCATAAACTGGGAACAACAAGTGCTCCAGGTGAGCTGGTGTCAGTGGCACAATCCTTACACTCAGAGTCAAGAGTTAGGCTAGAAATATATTTGTAGCAAACTGTAAAATAATTTACATCTTCTTACAAGTGACTTGTTTTCAATACTGCTGTGTGTTTCAGCAAGCAACTAGCGAAAGATTAAATATTAACCTACAAAAAGAGATTTTGAAGAATAACTATAGAAATAATCAATACATGTGCTTAAATTTTCTTTACATTATGACAATTTGTTAATTAGAAAATTGATTTCCCATTTTTGTTTGCACTGCAGTAAAGAAAAATGTTAGTTTCTTTATTCTTATATGAGTTCTATTAGTTTATGTATTCTCAAGAGACTTTCGTGATTCAAAATGCTTTTATTAAAGCAAAATGCTTTTATTATTCATTTATAAATTACTTAGTAGTATTTGGATGTTAATATAAAGATAACAGCTCAAATTTGGGATTTTTAAAGAATGTGCTATCAATGCATGAGAACTATTAATTTTCTTCAACTCTCCATTATACAACTTCAGAAATAATACCAACATACTTTAGGAGTTTTACAAACTGTCTACAGAAGTTTCAATTAATTGTAAAGGCAGGGATTATGAATTAAAAAATTATTCATTCAACACAAAGAAAGTTTTCCTATTAGGGACGAGTATCACAATAGGTGTTGAGAATTATAAATATAAATCTAATTCTCCTTTTAGAATTTCCAAGTCAGCTTAATAAATAAACACAATACAGTATACTCCTGGTTTTGCTAAATTGGAGAAATATATGTATTATGAAATTAGTGAAAACTGTCAGGAATATTAATGCCCTTATTACTATCAGCTAGGAGATTCTTTGTGTATAGTGGGTAAATAAACATTTAAAAATGCTTTTAAAATGTAACACTATAAAGTTGCTGCATTATAGCTGTTCTGCACGAATATGGGAATTAGATAAGAAGTACAATAGTTCAGGTACAAGAATTTGAACTGTCAAAGTCCTATGTAAAAAAATCTGTGGTATAAAATTTCATGCAATTCTGAATCTGAATAGTTGACATTTTACTCTAGATTATTGTTTTTAAGTGAAAATGTGTGAATAGAATCCTATACTTTTATTTTTTAAGAAATACAGGTAAGTATATAGAATATTTTTGCATAAATTTTACAAGAATTCCAATAAACTAGGCATTGCTTAACTTTAGTAAAGGACAACAAATCTAGAAGAATTACCATAAAAAATGTTTTTCTCTATTACTGTTGTACCAAAATCACTACCATATTCTAATACTCCCAAATATTCTCTTTATTTGATACTCAGATTATTAACTGGAATTTGAACTGGATCAAGAAGTATGTCAAAAATTCTGCAATAAAATAATTGTTTTCACCCTCAAAATTGCTGTTACAAAGAATTACAGAATTACTTAAACATATGTAATTCTGAACTGGAAAAAAAGAGAAAGAAAAATAAGCTATGCAGAGAACACAAAAAGATAGCTAGGAGACTATTAAAAATTACAGAAGACATTTATGCCATAACTTGGGTCAACTGTGGGTACCATAGGCCGCTCCAACCTCAATTTACAATAAATTGAAACAAACATATATCTGTAACTATACCTTCATACACATGTAGTTTCATATATGCTTCCATATATGATTATTACACTTTTCATTGTGAAGATATTTTAAATTATATTTTTTGTTTTTATACCCCAAAATCTCTAAAATAATGACAAAGACAAGACACAGAGTTAGAAGCTCTAGATTCTAGACCTTTCTGTTTTATAACTAGATTTATGATCTTAATAAGATTACTTAATATCCTTAAACCTTCACAGTGGTGTACTAAAGATTAACTAACTGCCTTGTGTCACCTGCAAGCTTTCCTGAAATTTCTTTGTAAACTGGGAATCAGATGCCCCCAGAGTTTTTGTATGCAAATGATCTTGAGCTCTAAGAACCTTTATAGCTCTTTGGTATGCGGATAACTATTGACTTATATCAGCCTAAATGTGCCTTGCTCTAATAAATTAACTTACTGTCTGTAGTTCTTATTCATTGTACTTTAGAAAAGGTCAACAGAGGTGTTTATTTTGTTTACTTTTTTTCTTTTTTACAGTCTTCCACACATGTCAGAAATTTGTGTAAAGGGGAAAGATCACCCGTCTTTGCTGTCTAGTTCTTTGTTTCCTTAAATGATTAAGTTTGAAGAAGATTCATAAAATAAAACAAAGTAATATATAAAGGTGTGAATGTATTGTTACTCTATATCATATGAGCAATCGTTAAAGTTAGTTTAGCTTATATTATAGTCATACAAAATATGTAACTTTATTCAGTGTCCTTGGGAGCGGTATGCTAAACTCATTAACATGTAAGAGGTAACGATTTTTTGTTAAACACGAAAGATAACAAAAAGTAAAGATAGAATGAAAAAGAACTACTTGTAAGAAGTTCCTAAAAATATCAAATTTCTCAAAAGATTTAAAGTTTAAAAACTTAGCAAATTTTAAGGATTTATCAAAATGTCACTGACACGAGATACTCGAAAGATGGAAGGTCAGAAATTTATGTACTGTGATAAAAAAATAAGGGTTGTTTAATTAAAAAAATTATAACAAAAGACACGTTGCCATGAATCTCCCTCCGAATACTCCCCATCACTTCAAACCCACTTTTCCAATTATTCTTGCCCCTTTGTGAAACAGTTCTTCAAGGCTTCCATATCTGTCTTCAGTTACCGTGTGCTGCTCTCTTGATGCTCTGAATTGATTCAAAAGGTTTACTTTTCCTAGTCATTTTGAATTTGAAGAAGAGTCAGAAGCTAAGGGGTCCAGATTCAGTGAATAAAGCAGATGAGGACTACTATAATGCTTTAATCTGTCAGAAATTGCAGTCAAAGTTTGATCAACATGAGTGATCAAAACATAGTGACTAAATGTAAAAAGATATTATGGGAAAGACACATTGCCATTAGTTACCCACAAAAACTCCAAATATTCCTCCTCATTTCAAGCACACTTATCCATAATTCCTGGAAACTATTTTTACTGGAATTATACTTTCAAAATGTAAATATTCACTTTGTTTTTAAATCACTGCTTGTATCTCTTCTCCTAAGCAAACAGTTGTCCTGGCAGAATCTGTCTGATGAGAAGATTTTGGAGCTCTAGAGTCTGTCGAAGGCTCACAACATCCAGAGGAAGCACTGGATGGTAAATCACTGGTGATTCTGGTCAGTACAGTTCCAGGTAATGTAGCAGCCGTGTCACTATGTGTCACTCAGTCTCATGCCAAGCATCTATCCCTATGAACCTGTGGCAGCATATGTAAAGTTCGCAGATCCAAGTTATTTCCAACTCTACAATCTGCTCTCTGACCACTGCAGCTTTCAACCACAGTGACACAGACACAAATGTGATCAGACATTGCTTTTTTTTTTTTTATTTAAAAGAGAATAAAACAAAAGGGGGCAGTACAGAGCAGATCAGAAGAGGACAACATAGGCAACACAGTACTTTACATTAAGTCAACTGGACATCAACAGTATCTAACGCCATATCTCTTACTCTGCTATAGTTGAGCATAGTTTCAATTACAATAATATCAAACATAACACAATAGTATAAA